>SSNR01000761.1:34946-74948 GCA_006937965.1 Callopanchax toddi | reverse complement strand
CTGACAATTTCTGTCTGGTAACTGAAATAAACAGAACAAAATATAAATGACAATGTGCACTAAGTTAATTAACATACTTAGCTTTGCTTAAACTGAGCACCTAGCAGTTAGCATATCAATTAGAACATTGAAAAACACTTAGTAAACTTAGTTACACAAGTAAAGTTAGCTTAAATCATCGCCAAAAGTCACGACTTAATTTGCATATCAAATGACAACATTAATAACTAATTAGCGATCGTTAACAATAAATAGCGGGTCGTTAGCGGGCCATTAACACACACCTTTATCACGAACGCAGACAGGGTGTCACGGGAAAGAAAATAAACTGCCACAAACGGCTATATTCCCCAAGAGTCCCTTAGCTGTTCAACAAGGTGCCTGATGTAAATTAACTTTCAGCCCTGAACAGTTCTGCCTAAAAACAACAGCAATACTAGGGAATTTACAACAGACAGACTGCTTTATTATTTGCTTATTAACAGTGGTGCACACAACTAGTCCACCAGTCCACCGAACCGATCTCTCTGCCCAAACGCACCTTTGCTGACAGGTGCTTTCATGGTCAGATAGTGCAGCTCCGCGATCATCAGACACTGATGAACTTTACATCCAGTTGTGGTGCTGTGATGGAGTTTTCATGTAGGGGAAGCTTGTTTACACACACACGCTGCTGCGCAATGAACGAACAGACACACAAACCCGCTGTTGCGCCATGATCGCGCACAGACACACACAAACCCGCTGAGTGTGTGAGGGAGTGTGTGTGTGTGTGTGGGGTGCATAAAGAAGAGACAGATGAGGTTCTGAGGGAGAATGCGTGTGTGAATCGAGCGAGCGACGCGAGCCCTCACCTGTACAGAGTCTGCTCGCTGAAAGCACCTGCTGGGTCTGGACATTTTAATCCTCAGTGGACCTGTAACTTTGAGCTGGGCCGGAGCTGCATCCTGCCGCTTTGACCAAAAAGCCTGCGCCCTCCTCTGGAAAAACTAGGGCGCGATAATAAGACGACCCCCCCCCCCCTTTTTCAAATTATTTTCAATGAAAAAAACCTCGTCTTATATGCGGGTCAATACGGTACATCTAAATGTATTAGAAAAATGTTTCATCTGTTTACTGATCTGCAGCACACCAGAATCAGACAAAGTCTAAAAGCTGCTCTTCAAAGCAAACACAACAGGGATTGTAACATGACATTAAACAAGGGTTAGTGTGCTTCCCGTCACTGTGTTTTTCTATATCAAGAGTCAACAATGTCCTTTCCAGATCTAATAAACATAATTACATCTTCCCGCATTAGAGCGTACAGGAGTTCACTGAGAGGTTAAATGACTCATTAGTTACACAGATAGGATTTGCCTCTGTTATGGTCACATCTCCACAGGCTTATGCTACTGAACATGCATCTTTTTTCCTTTACATATTATTAAAAATACTTACTATTAAATGTGTATTCAAAAGATAAACTCAAGATTTGGGCTGTCATAAGCTACTGCTTAACAGAGTCTATATCAAAACAAGGTTTACAAGTTTTACCCAGTGTGCTCTGCTGGTTTTAGACTGAAGGGCAGTTGGTTCTGAACGGGATGACCTGCCAGGCTGTATTTTACCATCACAGAGCCCTGTGCTGCCTCTGAAATCTAAAAAAAGATATTAGTAGATATTGTGTTAATTACTGAGTATACAGCAAACAACAATAAAAAGACAAATTTATAAAACAACAAAACAGGCATCATGGTGTACTGAGAGCACAGAGAAAAAAAATTGCCTAAACTCATACAAGCATAAAAATAGTCTCATTACTTCCTCAAACACAGTGACCATTCATCAATACTAGTGATGTGGATAGAACTATCACCAGGTGTTAGAAAAAAGGTAATACTTCATATTTAATATCTCTCAAGTTGTCTAAATCATTGTTGCCAACTTTTCAACTTTGTTGTCATATTTAACATGTTTTCAGACCCCTCTGATCACTCTTTTTCAAAAGAACAGAGCAGGAGACCCCTCTGCTTCCAGACTGCAAAGGAATCATGCAAAATAGAATCCATTGCTGGCTAATTTCGGCAGAGAGGATTGCTAGGATCATAACAAAAATGGGTGGGTTTATAGTTTTAAAAAGCAAAAAAAAATCTAGTTTTTTTTCTCTCCCACATTTGTATTAGTCCTAATGTATCCATTACAATTACACACAGATAATTATGCAAATTAGATGATGGCATCATTTAGCAACTTCCTAGTGAATTTTAGAAGAGCCAACAGCTACTTTCTTTACTGAAGAGCTGGCAACACTGGTCTAAATACAATGAATCTCTTACTGCTGTAAAGTCAGCCAATACATGTCAGGTGTGGTTGTAATTGGTCAAATTTGCAACCTAATTCTTTTTCCATTAGAAAAATCCTTAAAACGTGACATACCCTGAATATCAAGAGCGTGATCAAAATAAGAAACTATGATCTTGTTTTCTGACATCATGAGATAAAATGATTGAGCTTTACTGTTTTAAATTAAATCAGCCGTAGTATACAATGAATGGTCGTAATGTGGCCACTGGTTAAAGTGTTCATCCTTTTGTTTACTTTCCACCAGAATCTGCCTGGCAGTTTTTAAATGATCCTTTCAACAGAAAAACAGACTGAATAAAAAAGAATGTCTATGGCAGTAATAGAGGTGTGCTGCTCTAACCTTTCCAGTAAGCTGGGCATAAATCAGTGACCTTTGACCTCTGAAGATTCCTGCGATTGGTGGAGAAAGAACAGTGGCAGATACTTCCTTTGGTAAATCCCATAAGACTGAGATATCTGCTGCAGTTGGATGCAGAGCATAACACAGGGACTGCATAGCCTGAAAGATAAAAACCATCAATCTTTTTATTATTCAATCTGCGGGATGCTTTTAAGGTTGTATCAATGCTATAAAAGAACAAAGAAGCTCTAAACCATGTTCTCATTCTTCTCTTCACCCTGATCATCTGGCAAATAGAATTCATCCATTGAGTTCATAAAAATGATGTATTTGATTAAGACGCCTTCAGTTAGCTGATCAGACACACAGAATCCTAAATCAGTTTATCAGCTTTAGTCTCCTCCAAGAGCCACAGACCTCAGGTTCTTTTCAACGTATCGTTTCTGGCAGGAAGACTTGTTAGCATTAAGCCATGTTTCCATCGCAGGGTTCAGTATGGATCGCTATTTTGTCTGTTTCCATTGTAAAACCGGTCCATACAACTGATCCGTACCGCTCCATTCATGGACCATGAACAGTCCTCCTCAGCTGTGGGTCCATAGGAAAATGGAGCAGGTACGGTTAGGGCGGAGCTGTGGCGTTAAAACAACACAGACCACTGCTTGTGACAAGCAAAACCAACCCCGGAGTGCTGTTATTTTATTATTACTATAGTGAGAAGTTATTTTATTAAGATAAAAACTATCCATCGGGCCTAGATCGGTGAATAAATCCCTCGCGGCACACCGGGTCCAGCCGTGGACCGTGAGGTTGAGCCGGCCGGTCGAGCCGCGGCTGGACTGGTGCCGCAGTCCGCGAGGGATTCATTCACCGATCTAGACCCATATGCCTCCTGGGTCTGTTGGCAGAGATCCGACGTTGTTGTACACGGAAGTGATAAAATGCCAGCAAGTAGCACCAGGTTTGATCACTTTCAGAGCTCCAAACATTCAGCGATCAGCTGCGTTCAGGACGAGCTACATGGATCGGTAAAAAAATAAAAGAGTTTATAAAGAAGTTTCACAGGATGCAGCTGAAGGATTCGAGTGGACAGTGGAACAGTGTCGGGCCAGGCTGGAGAAATTAAAAGGCCCATATAAGGACAGAGCTGGTATGACGTGACGATACGCATTTACTTTTAACCCCGCCTGCAAGTGAGGGTCCGACAGCTGATGGAAACGCTCAACTGAAATCGCGGACCCGTACCGGACTACGAGGATTCGATCCAACCCGCACCAAACCCTGCAATGGAAACATGGCTTTAGTGTCTATATGCTTGAACAATAAACAAGCCACTAGGTGGCAGCAGTGCTCAAAACTAATCAACGGGCTGTCTGTTCAAACCAGTAGAAGAAGTAACCTACACAGGCACATCAGTGTTGCCAGATTGGGTGTTTTCCTGCACATTTTGGCAGCTTAGATTCTGTTTTTGCAGGTAAATTTTACTTTGGGTGGATGGAGATCATTTGGGAGGCTTTGGAGTCAGTTTGGTGGTTTTAATCTCACACACACACACACAAATGTGTGTGCACGTGCACAAAGACTGCTCGCTTCAATTAAATTCTTTCAGTAACATTGAATGGGTAGATTATTTTTTTATGAATTTTTGCGCTGGACTGGTAGTTAAAATTGATAACCTGATTCTGTTCTTGTACCTTATATATGTTTACTCCTTGTTACTCATGCTTTGTTTATTGCTGCTGTGAGCACTTTGGTGCAGCCCTGGTTGTTGGAAAGTGCTAAAGAAATAAAACTGACATTGACAATTGACTTTGACACATGTAACAGTGTATGTTGCATAAATCCACTTGCCATTTCTTATCAGCATAATGAGGAAACAGCTCTGTGGCAGGTTATATAAGCCTGGCTATAGTAATCAGTCAATCTGTGAAAGCATCAGGAGGTGAAGGCTACTTCACACTGGATGCTGTTGTGGTGCGGCACAGACTCCGCAAGGACAAAAAATCATTGAGTCCAATCAGAGCCTGCACACCAGCTCCGGTGCAGCTGCAGTGCAGTTGTGGATCAAAGTTAACTTTCTGCAACAAACCTATTTTTTCAAGATGCCACAAGCAGATTTTCATCAAGTTAAACAAATCATGTGTGCCAGACAGGAAGTGAGACACTAGCCAGTGAGGTACATCCGGTATTTTTCAAAATAAAACCGTTAGCTACATTGCTAAAGTTAACACGATTTGGATATGTAAAAGACAAAGAATCAACATAAGACTTACGTAATTAAGCATAACATTAAACTATATAAAAACTGAGTGTACTTATACCCATTATAGAACAAGCCAAGTAAATAAATACTCAACAAAAGTACAAGAAGACATGTGTATCTTTTGTTTACCAACTCTTCTTTATACACGTACTTGTTATAGCGTGAACCACCAAGATTTGGTGCTCTTGCGGGAGCAAAGTACCGGAGACGTTCGGTAACAAAACAGCAGCCGGTGTGGGATGAATTCTTGCGGTCACCGCACCACAACTGCATCCAGTGTGAACTTGTCCATGTCAGTCTCATTGTACAGCACAGAGTGTAAACATTTATCAATTTGTTTTCATCAAGTTATGTACAATGTAATGAGTGCTAATTAGGCAAGAGCCTGACACGAGTTCTTGTATATTTAGAATAGAATAGAATCTTTATTGTCATTGACACTTCACACGCAAGAACAATGAAATTGAATGTGCAATGATCTCATTGAGGCATAAGACGGAAAGAATAAATTTAAAAATAAGTCACATGTCATATATACACATTGCACTGATTGTCTGTGCACCCATGTCTATGTTGTCTGAGTATGATAAGACTGACCATATGAGTTCATGGCCATGATTGATCTAGGGTAGAAGCTGTTCCTGAGACAGTTTGTCCTGGTTTTCATTGCTCTGTATCTTTTGCCTGATGGCAAGAGCTACAAGAGACAATGCCCGGGGTGTGATGGGTCCTGTAAGATGTCTGTTGCTTTTCTGTGACATTGAGAGCTGTAATCTTGTTCCAGCGTGGGGAGGGTGCAGCCGATTATTTTCTCTGCTGCCCTGATGACCATGTGTAGCGCTCTCCTTTCCGAGGAAGTGCAGTTGCCATACCCCACACACAGTCCGTATGTGAGTACACTCTCTATGGAGCAATGGTAGAAGGCCCGCAGCAGATTTGTGGGAAGAAGGTTAATTCTGAGGATTCTCAGAAAATACAATCCCTGCTGTGCCTTCTTCCGCAGCTCCTTGATGTTGGCCCTCCAGGTCAGGTCATCCTCCAGCTCAATGCCCAGAAACCTGATGTTGATTAATAGGCTGTAAGATACTGCTGATGCTAAATGCTAATGAGGTGCTCGGTTGCTGTATGCAAGCTGTTGTGACGAGCCTTTTGCACTGATCTGACACCATTGTGTTCCCACTCAGGAAATAAATGTGCTTGATAAACCAGAAGTCCTTTTCTTCTTTAAAAAACAACAACACAATGCAGAGTCAAGAGGTTCATCTGGTCTGGTCTGTTGGAAAGAGTGAAAGCTAAAACCGGTAACACACACATCCAACATTTATGGCTGTAGATAAGAGTAGGTAAATAGGTATATTTTATGACTTTGTTCCCTCCACAGCAATAAAAGTACCCTCAGATACAAGGCTTCATATGTACTCTTAATAAGTTACACATCAAACTAAATTAACTGTTCAAAGGAGATGTAATCAAGGGTGGAGAGATGGGAACAATGTTCAGTTTAATGAGTGGTTCAAGACAGACAATCTAATCACCAACATAGCAATAACCACAGAGATGGTGGTTGACTGTGGGAAAACTTTCTTTCTCCCTGATTATTAAAGGAGAAACATAGTAGCTGGTGAAACCAGCTAAATACGTGACCTCTAACCTTTTGTAGGCTTCTTAACATTCTCACTCAGCATCATAAAGAGTCACTATGTTTAATGAAGAGACAGATAAAAGGATGGTCTTAATGTTGCTCTGTTCACTGGTGTGTGGTGGAGAATGACGCTAACTAACACTGCATTTCAGAAAATCATCATCAGACCAACAGTCAGACATGGTGGTGGTAGTGATCATCCAGGACCTGGACCACTTGCTGTAATTGATGGAACCATAAATTTTTCTACTAGAAAATCTTAATGAAAAAATCTGACCTATGACCTTAAACAGACCGGTCATGTTGGAAACCCTCCAATGTGTCTAGATTAAAACAATGACGTAAAAAGAGCGTAGAGTGTCCTCTACGGTGATGTGAGAGACTCATTACCAGTCGTTGCCTTCAGGAGTGTTACAGCCTGTTTTAGGTTTAGTCAGACACTTTTTCACATAAAGCCAGGTTGCTTTGGATCAGTTCTTTTCCTTTAATAATTGGAAATCATCATGAAAAACTGCATTTTGTATTTATTCACGTTGTCTTTATCCAATATGGAAGCTTATATGCTGATCTGAAACATTGAAGTGTGACAAGTAAGCTAAAACATTAAAAACCTGTACAGGGGAAAATACTTTGTACAGCATTGTAAAAAATACTGCTTTAAATTGTTCTGCAAATCTGGCGTATTGTTCTTTTAAATTGTTCCAAGGAAATGCAAATCAAAACCAGTCAGGGGGCAGTAAAATAAAAAATATGTAAAACTGAATAGATACAATGTTCATCCCAACATTTTTATTCAATCACCAAAGTAACTCCTGTCATGCCCTTGCAGGATGTGCATGTGCGCACTAACAGAACTAACCAGATATTAATAGTATCTAGTGGAGGCTCATAATATTACATGACCTCCAATCAAATATCATACCTTAGACACTCTTCATCAGTAGACTCTATTTGTGTGTTAGGTGAAGCTAAAAGAAGACAAACAGTGAGAGGTATACCTGTGTTTCACCTCACATGCACTCAGTTTGAATTACATCCATCAGCCTCTATGATAAGAGCTTTTACTGTTTTAGTTAACATCCTTCTGGCTGCATTGACTTTAGAACACCAATTAAAATGCAGGACATTCTATCCATATGTGAGACTGAAGGCAAGGGGTGAAAATGATCAACAGCCCTGTACAATGCAGTCACTCCACCTCCATGTCACCATTTCAAGCTGAGACAAACTAATTCCTTTAATGGATCCTCTTTAAGACCCTATAAAGCACTGGTCACCAACTCCAGAAAAAAAGATGCAAAACTTGCAGGATGGTAGCCCTTGATGACTGGAGTTGGTGACCTCTACTATAGAGAGTACTTATATTAGCAATAGCCCCAATAATTCCAATAAACTTTTCACCGACAAAAAATAAATAAGGTTTTCAAATTCACATTCACTACATCAGCACTTTATGTCATTACTTAACTGTGTTTGTAGTCTTACCTTTAGCTGCATCCTGTCAGTTCCCATAATGAACTGAGCATGACCTCCTCCCTCACTGGCCATATCATTGATAAGAGCAGAGCTGACTCCTTCACCAATTCCAAAGGAGAAACATCTGCAGCACAGCAGTTTATGTGAAATATAGTCAAGACAAAGACAGCTGAAACAGTAAGAACCACACAGCTGATTCATTTTTTACATGTTGGAGGAGTTTTTACCTGTGAGAACTGGAGTTCTTCCGGACCAGATCAATAACCTCCTTGGAGTTCCTGATCATTCCATCGGTAAAGACAAACAGCTAGAGAGGAGAATGTAAGGATAAATAGTTTGTTTCACAATAAATAGATAAATACATCAGAACAGAGTGAATAAAAACCCAAGCTAAAATTTGAATGTTTTACCTGTACAATGATTTTGGTCCAAAATCTTACATCTTAAAATTTTTTAGAAGACAGTGATGATGACGGGATATTTTTAGGGGCAGAACATGAACAAACTTTGTTATTATATATGTGTGTGTGTGTGTGTGTGTGTGTGTATATACATTACTTGTCGAGGATGACCAGGAAGGCATGGCTGTTTGTAAATATGTTTGAGAGGTTTCAGAATCTCTGTTCCCTTCATATCAGCCTTCATCACTTGAATTTTCTTCATAGCCTGTTCCATGGTCTCCTGGTTGTACTCTACACTCTTACTGTTGTAACACAAAACCATGGGTTCAATGCTCACTCTTCAAATTCTTTTACTTAAACTACTGACATTTATACTACTGGACAAACGTCTCTGCCCTCCTTTCTTGGTGAGTAGTGAATCCACTAGTTCTTGTTTACTGGCGCTGCCTCAGTCAGTGAACTAGACACAGCTGAAAGCCTTGTCCACTCCTCTACTCAAAATAATGGTGTGCTCTAGCATCAAATAACTCATTACAACTAAAGAAAAGACGCATTTCAATATACAGCAGCAAGGTAAGAACTATGTGGAAAAAGGTGTAATGTTTTTTAGTGCAATGTCCCTTTAATTTACATGAAGAGAGCATGATTTAAAATCCATATTTGAGCAGACCAGGGTGATGCTTTGACTTCCAGTGGCTTCAATTTCTGCATTCTGGCCATTTATCCCACAATATTTGCTTAATACCAACAAATGACTTAGACTCACGTGAGACAGTGACTTACGGAAAGAGGTGTTCAAATCTGCTCCCAAAACTGTAGATGTTAAAATAGCAGCCCATTGGTAAACTCTTCAACAGGAACAGTAGTGTGTCCTATGAGAGGAGTGTAAAACAATTCTGCAACAACTTTTAAAAGTACCTGGTTGATTGTTTTTTGTAACAATGTTCTTGGCAATAAATCTGATGCTGTTAAAGTCCATTTATTTTCTCTTGAATAGTGTCATAAAATGAATGCATGTGGATGTTTAGCAGCAGAGTTGAGATTGTTGGTTGCGCTCCATGAAAAATGGGCCATTTCTCTCCAATTCAAAATATTCTGGTATTGACTCTCTGAGCTTTTGGTACCCCATGTGTCAGGTGCTTGACTGGTGCCTGATTATCAGCACCTGTGAGCCTGGGCCCTGCTACACTGGTCAATTGGAGTCTGCTTCAAGCATGCAATGTTCAGGATTTCCTCTACATAACATTGATCGCCAAATCCATACAATCCGCCAAAACACAAAACACCCACCCAATGAATGTTATTAAAAATGTGTGCATGTGCACGCATGTACTGTATGTGCGCATGCACGAACACACATTCAAAAAGCTTGCTACACCACTTTGGTTCCGCTAACAGTGGTATAAATGAAACATATGGACTGTCGATGTTAACACCCCACTTATATGTTTGAACAGATGACATAACAAACAACAGAGAGTGGGGACCGAGTGGGCCGGGTTTCAGAACAAATAATGTTGGTTTGTTTTATACAATAGCCACAGTGATGAAGAAAGGACAGTGGGCATTGTTATTGATTTATGATGAGGATATATTGGTTGAAATGTGTGTCAATAAGGTCAGTTTAAAACCACCAAACTGACGCCAAGCCTGCCCAAAGCAAACTTTAACCGCACAATCAGAATCCAAGTCGCCCAATTTGCAGGAAACTGCCCAATCTGGCCACAATGATGTTGAGGCAGAAGTGAGCAGCAGTAAATAAGAAAAAAGGAGGTCAACACCCCCCCCCCCCACACACACACACACACACACACACGGTTAAAAATTATCCTAGAGAAAACCCTGAATGTTTGACCAGTTTGGATAGGTTAGGTGGAAAAGGGCAACTTCAAGTTCTACAAAGTCAAGTTACATCATTATTTAGAATGAGCCCTAGTACCATCTTCCAATTGAAGGCCACGTTCCACATAAAGATGGATGTCAGACACAGGTTGCAAAGTGGGCATTCTAAGATAATGACACTCCAAGAAGACTTGAGAACTGTAGGTAGTTTTCTACAGATTTGCAGTAAAGGTTTGCAGGATGATGTGGCAGAAGGGTCTCTACCCAGACAATCCAAAACAAACTAAGTGGGAAGGATGAAATCACAGTCCTGATCAAAACTCAAACACTTGTGGGATCAGCTTAGGTGTGCTGTTCAAGTGAGCAAAACCACCACATTGCAACAAATGCTGGTTGAAGAACGGGATGCTATCTTACAGCTGTGTGACCAAGCTGATGGCCATCATGAGGAGGAGGTGCCAGGGTCCTGTGGCTGAGTATGGTTCTTTCCCATGCTACTGAGACCTCTGTTTATCAAAATGAATATTTATTAACTTACAAATTTGTCTTGTTCTTTCAAGCTTCAATCATCCAATCAAAACAACAACAACAATAAGAGTCAATAGCAGAAAAAACGGTTTGGCATTGGAAGATTTGAAACATTTTTCATGGATGCAGCTCACAAAGTCAACTCTGCTGCAAAAAATCATGATTTATTGCTAGGAAGTACCCAATGCAATTTTTGATGGAAAAAATAGAAATGTCCTTACTGTTTGTGATAATATACTGAAGGAAAATGCATGAGCGAGACACAGAAGTTCTTTATGATAAAAATAAAGCAAGGTGAATACCCTGGCAGAGTTGATGCGAATATTTTTTGGATTGCTGTAACTGATGCGGAAGCCCATACTCCCAGATCGATCCATCAGAAACACAAACTCTCCACATGAGGTGACAGACTGGGGGAACTCAGGGTACAGGCTCACCATCACCACTGGATCACCCATCAGAGAGCCTGAAACATGACAGGGATGTTAAGATAAACAAAATTCTTAATTTTATGATTTGACCAAAACAAATAAAATGTCAATTGATGAGATAATAAATCTTTTATGTGCGAACTTGGCTGATATAAACTCACCAGGTTGAGCAGAGTCCTGTCCTGCCTCCACCACAGCAGTGGGCTGGTGGGCGTCTTTGTAATAAATCAGAACTTCAACGTCTCTGTCAAACTTGTGTCCTGCAGCCAACTTAACCTACAGGTCAAAAACACACAGATACAAAGAAAGTTGTTCCTGTTGTTTGGAACAACCACACACAGCAGTGACATCAGCACTCTACCCACCGTGGCCTGTGTCTGATCACTGTTGAGGAACTGAAGAGGCTCCAGGGAACAGCTGGACTCTACTTTAGAGACTGGACGAGGAGAGGACACTCGGACACTAAAGGACAGACTGTAGGGCACCAGAGGGGCTGGGACTGAGCTCACCTGGACACTGGGACCTTCACTACCTGGAAACACCGTGACAGACAACTGGGAGTCAACTGGTTTTTGTTTGAACTGGATTCTAGAGGGACTCGTGTCTCCTGTGAACATGACTGCATCCATCAGCTGGTTTTCCTACCCTGAGGTTGGTAGCGAGGGTTGAGCACAGCAGGCAGACAGAACCTCAGTCCGTCATCAGCCTGCACAGCCAGCGCAGTGACGTACTCCAGCCTGATGGAGGCGCTCTCTCCTGGAGGCAGATTGCCCACACTCAGAGCGAAGACATCTGAACTCTCCTCACTCTCCCTCAACAGGAAGGCCTGCTGACCGGAGCTCAGTGCATCATCATACTCCTCCCGAGCCTGCAGTCCACATCCAACATGTCAGTAATGTTCACTTCACTGTGTTTCAGCTCCTTTCTAGAGAGCACATCTTTCTGTCCAGCTCACCTGCCGTTTGTCCTTCACCTCAGCTACAATGTGTGTCTGTCCAATCTCAGCACTGAACTGACACACAGCAGCATCTCCAGGCAGAGGGAAGACAAAAACAGCCTCTAGTGGTTTGTCCTCCTGGTTCTTGTAGTTCAGAGTGGAGACCACTGTCGCTACATGGTCCCTCACCTCCACCTCCACTTCAATGCTCTTCAGAGGAACTGACACAGCAAAAAATACAAAAAAAAAAAAAAAATACAAAAAACACTAAATATTTTGTAAATATAAGACTGGGTATTCTAATATACAGACGAGTTACATTTTGACTTCATATTAAGACTCATGTTAACTAATCTCATAGGTTAACAACAAGAGCAGCCTTTGGCATAGGCAGTATGGGTAAATGCTTCATTTCCATCCTGAGGCTGACAGAGATGGTAGGAGTAAAAACATGCAATTTTCACTACTTTGCACTAAAGCTAGTTATAGTTATGTCTTAACATGAAAAAAGGCATGAAAAAGCAATAATTAAAGCATTGTATTTGTTATATATATGTATATATTTGGGAGGCAGAAATTAAGCAGTTAGAGCGTTCATCTTGCAACCAGAGAGTTGTGTCTGTCAATCTACTGACTCTAGTCTAGTCCATGGCTTAGAAGAGCTCCATGCAGGATATTTACATATAGTGGTAAGCATCATGCATCTCTTAGATTTTCCCTTATATTTGAGCATTTATATTATGCTGTAACGCCCAGTAACAGATCAAATATTTTCTTTCCAGAGCTTTTAAGAAATGTAAAAAGATATCTCCGCTTCAGCAATTTCTAGAGCTCCTTCTGTTGCATCAACCTTAGAAAAGGCCACGGTGCAGCATTAGAAATACAGGCTACACCAGGAGATCTGCTGAGCGGCTCCTCTAACTGATAAAAGCATGACGAGAGTTAGTCCATGTCCATGTAACGATGAGGGCAGCTTCAATTTCACTAAACAAAAGGATGATTTGGATGATGAAAGTGGCAACATGAGTATTTTAACAGGCTCTTAGTCAACAACGATGAATAAAGTCAGAAGAAGCTGCTGCTCTAAAAAGTGACAGCTTGATCTGCCTCTGCTTCTAAATGTTTTTCTAACAGAGAAACTGAACAGGGAAATGGTAAAGGACTGGTCAAATGTAAGCCTATGTAAATTATTTTAAGTCACTTGATTACAGCATTTTGTGTGCTTAAAAGTTTTAGTGTAAGCTATTGAAACTGTAGGATTGATCTGGGTATACCCACAAACAACAAAAAGCTTAAAGAAGGCATTACAGACAAAAACCATAGAAACTAGGAGGTTTCTTTAAACAGCTGTGTACCTGGTTCTCTCAGGGCAGATAGCAGACCATAGCTGTTCATCATTGTACCTGGAAAAACAAACAATCCATCAACCAATAAACCAACCAACCAATCGGTTATACATCCGCTGACATACAGACAAAAATCATAGAGTGTGCGCGAGTGTTTGGGGAAGTACCTAGACTGATGCAGTGTTGGCGACATTTCTTATGGACAAGTAAGTCTTTAAAATAAATAAATATAAATACACACACACATATATATGAATAAAGAGCCTAACGTGAGAATGATCATTGTAAAACAATGTGTTTAGTTCTGTTGTCCAGCTAGAGGTGCACGCTCATGATCGAAGGTGTTGCTAATTCAGCTATAAACACAGAAATAGGTGGGACGGTTTAAGCTGCAGTACTTTTTTCCACCTCTAGATGGTGCCATCTGACAACACTGCAGAGTAATGACAGAAAGGTGTAGTACAACCTGAGCGTAAATTAGCCGTAAAACATATAAATTAATGTTTTATTAACCAAGTTTCTAGAAAGCTGTTGTGAAGGTAGACTTTATTAATCCAGATGATTAAAACCTGATGCTGCCAACTTAAACTTACCATAAACTCATTAAGGAAAGTGGGCCTACTTTATCAAAACCACCATGTCATGAACTCTATCTGTAAGATTCTTGTGTCCATAAATGTCATCAGTGTGGATTCTAAGGAAGTCAGCAGGGCGAATCCATTCCCTTAGTGTAGTAAACCAGGTGCACAGATTTGGACACTGGGCTGCAGGTTTGACCATGTTGGTCAGATTTTCAAATGTGCAAGTGCAACACCCTGCTAAACTACTTTTAATAAATTTATTGCAATCCTGTGGTCACTAAATTCAAAAGAGACATCAGTTTCCTCTTTGAGAGTACATTGGGCTTTGAGGTCTCCTGGTTCTCATGTATTAAACTGTCTGATATGGGCTTATAATAATAAATAATAAAGTTTCCCTCTTTCAACCAAGTCTTGTATCAACAGTCTTTATTCCACTGTCTCAACCTGACTAGAGGGTTCACTTCACTAGCAGTCTAGTGAAATCTGAGGTGATGTTAGTGAAACTAAATGTAGTTCACAGGTTTTTAGATAATCAGGCAACTGATATCTCCTGTAAATATAGTGACCATAAGCAGGGGTGTAGCACAAAATTCTAGGCCCTAGGTACAAGCCATCTGTTGGGCCCCTGTGTTAACTAGTTTATTATCTCTTGTTCAGATTTTTCATCATGCTATAAGACCTATTGACGGGCCACCACTAATCTGGATGCTCATGTCAGTTCTCTGGTTCGCTCTTTCTTCCTTCTTCTCATCTCTCTTGCTAAGCTCAGTCCTATTCTGTCATGCTCTGAACTGGAAATTATTCTCCATGCTTTCATCTCGTCTGGTTTGGACTAATGCAACTCGCTCTTCACCTGTCTGAACAGAACCTCACTGGATTGGTTCCAGGTGGTTCAGAATGCTAGGCTTCTGACTAAATCCTCCAGATACACCTATGTTACTCCACTACTCTTCCAGCTTCACTGGCAGCCCTTTAACTCCAGAGTTCAATTCAAGATCCTGGTTCTGGTTTATAGGGTCCTATATGGGCAAACGCCTACTTACAGATACTCTTGTTGTGCAGCGCACCAGGCTATAAAAAGTTTTTTTAACTAATGAATGCTATCCATCCATCCATTTTCTGAAACCTCCTAATCCTCCACAGAGGGTCATGGGGAGTTGGTGCCTAACTCCAGCGGTCAAGTGGCAAGAGGTGGGGGCCACCCTGGACCATCGCAGGGAATGACAAATTTATAAATTATCTATTGCTTTAGTTATTTATTGAAATCTGTCACTTTTGGCTCTCCATACAAATGAATCAACAATAGATCATATAATATTTAGACTGCCTTTTTCCAACATTTATGTGCCATAATTTATGGGCTTAACGTCCGTGACTTCCTACGTTTCATTTAAGCCATCTTAACTCAGTAAAATTAACATAGATCATCTGGTTTAAACAGTTTTTGAGGTCTGTTGCATTCAGTTTTTTGGAGAGTGTGATGACACTGGCATCTCCACTTTTCTGAGATTGCAAGGAATTTATCAAAATTTGTCCTGGTCCTTACTGGGAAAGAGCTGAAACATCCATACAGAGAGAACTGGGTTTTACCGGTGGCGGCTGCTGGTAATGATTCTAATACCAATAAATAATAATAATCTTGATGGTGAAAATAAAGACATAAAAATCATAACATCTAACATGAAGGCAGCTTTCAGTCTGAGAGATAATATCAGCTGTGTGTTAGAGAGTTGAGCTGCTCACTTCTCTTCCTGAAAAACAAATTTAACAGCTTTTGATCAAATGGTTTTTCCTTCTTTTCTTTTTTATTTTCAGGAAGACAGAGTTTACTTTCTTGGGGAAAGACATGACTTTCTTCTACCTCCTGCTCCTCTGGCTGTCGCTTTCAGTAACCCTTCTCGTTCTTTCGGTGCAGCTCCGGTGTGGACCAGGGGCGTGGCTATGGGTGGGCCCAGGCCCACCCACTGTGTACCAGAGCCCACCCAATCAAATGACTTCCTCAACAAAATTATATATAACTTTGTTTTATTTTTGACAGGTGTCATTTAAAGTCATCATATAAAATGAAATGAAATAGAATAAATTTAAATAAATATTGTATGTGTTGTGGTGATTTCAGGCAACTATGACATCATTTGCAAGTCTTGCTGTCATTGGCTATTTTGAATAACTTCGGAACTCTCCAGACAAGCTAGGGCTAACTGCGTTTTGCTAATGCTGCTGTGCTGTGACCTGTATTGTCAACTAAAGTGTTTTAGAAATGGCTAAACAAGTGTCCATTTCAAAGTTTTTTAAAAAACAAAGAGTGTACCTAGGCCTGACAGGCCTTCATCATCGACCGACACCAGGGCCCGCATAGAGCCTGCAGCTGCTGCAGGAGGTAACTCTGCAGAAACCTCCAGAACACCACCACCAGATTTGTCTGATATTGATGAACCAGAGACTCAGCCAATTTTGACCAGCTTTGCTGGAACTTTAATATCAGGAAAAATACGCTGCTGTACTTCAAGTTGGTACAACGACTTTAAGTGGCTCGAATATAGTCAAACAAATGATGCCATTTTTTGTAAATGCTGCAGACATTTTCCTGGAGTTCGTACGGAATTTTCATTTGTTAGAGATGGTTTTAGAGACTGGAAGCATTCAAGAGAGGCTTGTTCCAAACATGAAAACAGCAAGCCTCATGTTCTTGCTCTCAGTAAACTAGCGGCTTACAGAGAAAGTCATGCACCTAACAGCCGTGGGACTGTTTTAAACCAAATGCACAGAGATGCTAGAAACGTCACATTTATTGAAAGAAATCGTCAGCATGTGAAGGTGGTATTAGGTATCGTCATGATGTGTGCCAAACAGGACATCCCTCTTAGGGGCGCAGAGAGACAGAAGAGGCTCTAAACAGAGGAAACTTCTTGGAAATGTTCAAGCTCAAAATATGATCCCGAAGTTGAAAACCGGCTTCAACAGCTTCCACGCAACGCCAGCCTGATGAGTCCCGACATTCAGAATGAACTGGTACAATGTGCTGCATCATTGTTGCTACGCAAAATCCGAAAGGAATTACATGAGTCCACTGTGGACTGCTATAATAGCATAATATGTGGACTGTCCACATATTATGCTATTATAGCAGAGGAGTACAAAGACCAGTCTAAACGTGAGATTATAGCTGTGTGTCTCCGTTTCATTCATGGTGGGCTGATAAAGGAGGGAGCTGTTGGATTTACTGACACAGATGACATGTCTGCTGAAGGAATTTCCAGGAAAATTCTGGAGGTCCTGGAACCCCTGGAGCTCGATCCATCCCTTTGCATCGAATTTTGTTTTGACGGTGCATCTGTGATGTCAGGAAACAGAGGTGGCGTGCATGTGCTTCTGAAGCAAACGTTCCCGCATGCTGTGTATGTGCACTGTAACTCCCATCGACTGAACCTGGTGCTGTGCACAGCTGCTCAAGTGGAGTTTGAAGTCAGGCTCTGTGAGCAAAACACTGCGGCTACTCGATGTCATTCTGGAAACTCTCTGAATTTTCAGAAGAAAGTGGGGAGACAAAGCTGGAAGCAGAGTCTCTGTTGCAGCAAATTCAGACCAAAAAGTTTATCTTTTTGCTTGTGACATGGAAAACTATTTGAAACCTCCGACTTTGCAACTAAAGGACTACAAAGTCCTTCCTTGTGTGTGTCAGACTGCATTAGTCTGAATGTCTGAAAGTCCGTTTTTCCAAGTTCAGATAAAATTCAGATGATGATTTTGACAAAGTGCTGAAATTAACTGAAGACCTGATGAGCAAAAATGACATCACTTCATGGGACGTTGTTTCTCGGAGACAACGGAAAACTCTGGCGAGACTGAAGGACGCTGTGGTGACATCATCTTTGGGGAAATCCTCCTGTGTGAGAAGTGATGCTGATTTAAGAAACGTGGAATGCAGTTGTTGATCGACAGATAACAGAGCTGAACTGTAGGTTTAAAGAAGACACCTATGGACTAATGCTGCAGCTTCGTTGCTCCCTGCATCAGCAACATTTGGAGAACTCGAACTTCTACAGAACCTGGCCAAGCGGTTTAATATCAACCAGTGGCGGCTGGTGAAATTTTTTGGGGGTGGGGCGCATTTTTGCAAGTCAGTTTTCAGATGCCCAAAACCCACATCTCACCACTAGATCAGGGAATGAAACAAAATATTTTCATCTGACTGAACATGTTGCTGGTAAAAATCCCTACCACCAGTTCACTAATGTGGCGCTGTTAGGTCAAACACAGTTATAGCCTAATTCTACACATTAAACAGTAAAGAAATCATAACGTGTTCATAAGGAGACCTTAGAATAATATCAATATAATCAGATACAAATAATCATAATACAACAACCACAATGTGGTCACAACAGAGGTAAGAGTTTCAGGGAAAAAATAACCTGACCAAAACAATGTCAAAAACACAACTTAATATTCACATTGAAGTTTGCACATCTTTCTACTGAAAGCACAAACTCTGCTGATAAAACACTGGCTGTCAGCAGCACCAGACTTCAGATCCTGAACACAAAATGTTTTTATCTTCAATCCTGAAGGACCACAGCCACACAGTTTAGCAGCAAGAGGTGATTAAAAGAAGGTCAACTGAGATCAGATTACATCAAATATCTAGCGTCATCATGACTGATCTGGTCTGGTCTGAACCCACTTGGTACCGGATTTGATCTGATTAAAACCGGACCCGTCCGGTACCAGAACTGCTTCGGTTCGGACCGGTTCTGGTCCAAAATGACCCGGTAAACCGGACCCTGGTAGCGGACGAGTCCGTTCTGAACCCGTCCGGTACCGGAACCGGTTCGGTTCGGACCGGTTCTGGTCCAAAATGACCCGGTAAACCGGACCCTGGTAGCGGACGAGTCCGTTCTGAACCCGTCTGGTACCGGAACCGATTCGGTTCTGCTCGGTTCTGGTCCAAAATGACCCGGTACTGGATGAGTCCATTCCAAACCGGGTCGGACCTGGACCTGCGGCTCCCACCACAGAAAGCTCAGCGCTCAAATACACCGCTGAGTGATTTAAAATTAGTGCCGCCTCCCGGTCTCGGCCGGTCCTGAACCTCAGGACCGACCCGGGTCCAGGACCGGTCCGGGTCCAGGTCTGACCCGGTTCCAGGACCGACCGAGACTGAGCTTTCTGTGGTGAGCGGGTGTTGGCTTGGAGGCTAGAGGGACCGCTACTTCAACCGGACTTCATACCAGACCTGCAGGACCTGGTCGAAGTCTAACAAAATAAAATTTAAAATAACTCACCAACTGTTGAGTTGATTATACCAGGACATATGGAATCAATCCTCAGGGTTATCACTAGAGGTGTCAGATTAGCGCGTTAATTACGATTAATTAATTACAGCCCTAATTAACGCGTTATTTTTTTTAATCGCGTTAATCGCATTTTTAATCGCTTGACCGTTTCTGCCTGCAGTCTGCCGCTGCAGTGATGTGTGTGTGCTGAGCTGGTCTCCTCGCGGTGTTTGTGTGTCACTGAGCAGCTCTGTGAGGCTCAGAGCGCCTCACTTTCAGGAAGTGATCACGTGACCTACGCATGACGCCGAGACAAAACAAACAGCTGATGGCCATAGCGGTGTTATGAAACCGGCATCACCTTTTAGAGCGCTATTTATCTGACCCCGCTGCAACAGGAAGTGCAAATTAAAACGACCTGCTCATTTCACGAGCTACTCGACCGGAACCGATGACCACCGTCAGCCCAGCACAGCTCTGATCACTGATTACACGTAGCTGTCAGCCGGTTCGGTGCGCGACCGGCCGGCTGACAGCTTCCACTGCTTGTGGAGCGCCGTGCTGATCACTAGTAGTAGCCTACACTGAGTGATCTGACGGACTACAACGGTTTATATTCAAAGTAACGGCGCGACGTGGCGCAGCGCTGATCGCTGGTGTATTTCAGCCTTAAATATCAGCTGGTCCGGTGCGCGACCGGCCGGCTGACAGCTTCCACTGCTTGTGGAGCGCCGTGCTGATCACTTGCAGTCTGCCGCTGCAGTGATGTGTGTGTGCTGAGCTGGTCTCCTCGCGGTGTTTGTGTGTCACTGAGCAGCTCTGTGAGGCTCAGAGCGCCTCACTTTCAGGAAGTGATCACGTGACCTACGCATGACGCCGAGACAAAACAAACAGCTGATGGCCATAGCGGTGTTATGAAACCGGCATCACCTTTTAGAGCGCTATTTATCTGACCCCGCTGCAACAGGAAGTGCAAATTAAAACGACCTGCTCATTTCACGAGCTACTCGACCGGAACCGATGACCACCGTCAGCCCAGCACAGCTCTGATCACTGATTACACGTAGCTGTCAGCCGGTTCGGTGCGCGACCGGCCGGCTGACAGCTTCCACTGCTTGTGGAGCGCCGTGCTGATCACTAGTAGTAGCCTACACTGAGTGATCTGACGGACTACAACGGTTTATATTCAAAGTAACGGCGCGACGTGGCGCAGCGCTGATCGCTGGTGTATTTCAGCCTTAAATATCAGCTGGTCCGGTGCGCGACCGGCCGGCTCACAGCTTCCACCGCTTGTCCAGCACAGCGCTGACCACTGGTTACCAGTAGGCCTAGTACACCGCTGGACTGGCGGTGTTATGAACCGGTCCAGTCAGCGGGGCCCGAAGGAAGACATGGACGTAGTTTGGGGGGGTGCAGGGGGGACGTGTCCTCTGCTCGTTTTTAAAGTCAGTTTAGAGTCCTGTAGTTTTTACTGTCTAAAACAATGTTGCTCTATATTAAATGGATTCTGGCTGTTGTTTTTAGGTGTAGGGTTGATATTATGGCTCTTTTTAAACAGTTCAGACCCTTTTCTCCACCTCCTCCCACCCCTGTATTCAAGTTGTGTCCCCCCCCACCTTTGAAATTTAAATTTCATTCTTGGTGGAAGATCAAATCAACTTTATTCATAGAGCACATTTCCTGCAGAGCAACACAATGTGCTTTACAGCAGATAAAACAGAACCTAAAATCAGATGAGGGGTTAACAGAGCTGCTACTGGAGTCCACTGATCAAAGTAATGGTTGCACTGGGACTGAATCTGTTCAAGTCTGTTAAACACAATAAATGACTTCATAAAGACACTTTATGTTGTTCTATATCAATCTACTGGTCTGACACAGTCATTTAATGAATTTAAATGACAATAACTCAAGAGGAGGGCTTTCTTTAGCCATTTCTTTAGATGCGATTAAAAATGCGATTAATTAGATTAATTAATTACAGATCATAATAAATTAATCGCACAATTTTTTTAATCGCATGACAGCACTAGTTATCACAAAACTGTCAAGCAGGATTCTTTGAAGAAATATCCATTAAGAGACAACGGAGTTGCTTGGAGAAATAGCCATGATTAAGCTAGCTCAGTCAAATGTACGCTAGCTGAATTTTACGTAAGATGTGACGATGACGAAAGCACGCAAGTGCGAGCCCCACCGGAACCCATAGACAATGCACTATAGCCCCTGTTTTTCGAAAAAAAAACCTTTTATATTACAGTCTATGAGAGCGCTGGGGGCGATTCTCAGGCTGGCCGAAATCGCCCAGAAAGGGGCGGGACACAAAGTAACAAGGCTTCAAGCTGATTGGACAAGATAAACAAGCAGACCAAAGTGGTAGATCCGAACTGCCATGATATTAGAAGTATAAAAAAACGATCTCATTCTTTCTCCTTTGGTAGTGCGTCGCCCAATCGCCCATATTAATGAGCCGCCCCTGATATCAACATCATGGAAGCTGAGAACTCTATTTTCACTCAACAGATAAAACGCAAAATTGAGGCAAAACACGGCTTTCCATCACTAATGGAACTGTTTGACAGCTGTCCAGCGGAGATTTTTCCTAATGTCAGCGCGCTGCTGAAGATTCTTATAACCCTGCCGATCACCTCATGTACTGTCGAAAGACTGTTCTCAATGTGGCAGGATGATCAGTCAGTGGCTCCTGCCTAAATGAGACACAGCTGCACAGTCTCACTGATTGCAATCAGTGACCAGGTGTATTATAAAAGCCCAGTCAGTTCAGAGGCAGAGCCAGATTGCTGACTGGGTTTGCCATGTTTTAATAACTGTTGTCCCACAGTCTGACAGTTCATCAATGGCGCTGGCTGGGGAGGGTGTGGTCGCCCCAGCGACAGCGGTGCCGCTGCAGCTACAGCTGAGCTAAAGACATCTGCCCCAGAGACTGAAACTGTTACGGCAGCGCCGTCGGGTATGGTGTCCGGCACCTGAAACCGACCGGAGGTCTAACCACTACTTGGAAAGCAGTGGAATCACAGACTTGGTACCCTAAGGACGGATAAGGACATGGGGGTGCGGTGGTTCACCCTGTGCCCGCTCCCTGGGCTGGGAGAGAGAGAAGTACAGGATTGGTGATGGCCCTGAAGAAGACGGACTCTATCGCACCCCCGAGGAACTCCTCCATTGGGAGCGTTTTAACATTGCCAACGATGTTGCTGATTTTACTGATTTTAACTTGTGTTTTTGTTTTCTGCAGGGGGGCTTCCAGTGGGAGTGGTACCGGGCCTCCTGCAGCCGTGGTACCTCCTTCGTGTGGTTTGTGTCCACGTGTTTTGGTTTGGTTTGTCACACTGTGTGTCTGTTGTGTGTTGTACGGGTGTCTGATGGTGGTGGTGGTGGTGGAGGTGCTGCTGCTTCAGCTGGCCCTGGCCCACTGGTAAGACCCCGCTGCAGAGGTTTTAGTAGTAGGTTTAATTCAGTTTTAATCCAGGTTTTAGGTTAGTTTTAATTCATTTTAATTAGTTTTAGTTTAGTCTTTTAATTGTTTTAATAAAAGGTTTTCATGTTAATAAATATGATTTTATGGATGAACCATGGTTCTCTGCTTCTTGGGCAAAAATGGACCTGTGTGTCTTTTAAACTGAATTTTAAGGTACTTCCTGGGGTGAAATTCCCCAGGTGGCGTTGTTTTAATGTATTTATAATTTTAGATTATTACCTATCCGCTCCCCATGCCACATCAACAACAAATCGAATCAAATCAAGACTGAGGGCCTCGATGTCGACTCCACGCCTGAACAACTTTTGTCTTTTGAACGGAGCCTGTCCGACTCTTTGGATTATGATGAAATGATATCCATCTTCAACAGCAAACCCCGGCGCCTTCACCTTGTTTTGTAGGACATATTATGGATGTATTACAACAGCAAAGGTAGGCCTGTATTTTTTTCTTTTGCTGTGGTTTATTGTTGGACAGTTATGTTTGCGTTGCTGTATGATACAGTGGGATGGTAATAACATCCACTGGTTGTGGAAATGTAAGTGGTTTTGTGTTAGTGCTTATGTCATTATTTTATCATCTTTAAAAAAAAAAGGTGGCTTGTTGTTGAGCAATCTGAACTAAGAAATGACAGCTGTCTGTTTTGGAATATTTTTTTTATTTACGATGTCAGTGAGCAACAGTTTGCTATGCTTTGAAAGCTTTGTTCAAATACTTTTATGTCGGTTTCTGATATACACATCTGTTTACAAATAAACTCATTATCAATAACATTTATTGGGCCCACCCATTTTTTTTATTAGGTCCGGCTGAAAATCTATTTCTGGCTATGGTGTGAACTAAAACACTGTGCACATTTTTAATGTGGTGACAGACCCTCAGAGATAATTCAGTCATTGTTAAGTCAAAATTCAATGCGCACGGTTTCTAAAACTGAGGGAACTCAGGAGGTCTTAGGACCTCCAACTTATTTGGACACCTAGAATCCTTTAATAAAATACAGCTGAATGAATCTTACCTTACAGGAGGTCTGTTGACAATGAGTCTTTCTGCAGTGCCCCCCCTCAGACAGTAGAAGCTGTAGCTCGGGGCGGTGTCAGCTCCCCGTATGGCGATAAACCAAAACACGATGGTCAAGCCAGCCGTGACGCAGATGTCTTGTGAGTGTAAAGCTACGGAGCACTACCTGACCCTTCCGGGTCTCCGTATAAAGCTGCTGTTCTGCGGATGTCGCGGAAGTGCGCCCTTCAAAGTAAAAGTCGACAACAGGTGTTAGTGCTTCGGTACTTAAAACTGTAACCGAGCGTTTTGGGGTCTCTTCTTATGGACTCAGGACCACACTGAGCACAAGAAGTTGCACGTTCACCATTCGGTGGCTCCTTTTTATTAACAAACTCCTTCTCTCCTACTCCAGAACAGGGACGTCCCAAAACTAACCGGAAGAACTTCAAAATAAAAGTAAATGACAGAAAAGTCCTTTACAAAACTTTGAAGCGTCTTCACATTAAAAATGTTGCAAATTAATTTTGTAACCTACAAAAACTGTTTCAAATAAAACAATACTGAATCTTGTGGTTTAATCAAAGAACAAAGAGCACCTTCTGTCTGATGGTCAAAGGTTGTCAAAAACAAAGTCATTCACTTTAATACCTGTTCTATTTTTGGTAGCTGTTAAGGTTCTAGATTGTAAAAAAAAATTCCAATCAGAAATGTTTAAACTGATTGATTTATAAATATATTTCAGCCATTCAGGGCTTTTTCATAACTCAAGTTCTTTAATCTATAAATATTTTTAATTGAAACCTAGAATTCCGTAGAAAAAAATGAAGTTATTTCCATTTTTGTTCATTTTAACATTTTGGATAATCACATTGTGTGTGTATATATATATTTTTTTATTTTGCCCATTTTGCACAAATGTTTACCACGACTCTCAGCTACTGCCTCTCCAGAATTTACCTCAATGGTTGTAAAATTGACTGAGCTATACCTATTTTTGTGGCACCAAAGGTCAGTCAACTGCTACAGCTGAACATGCAGGTTCAATAAAGTCTATAAGTTTCATTCAGACTGAATGAAGTTGAACATTAACACACAAATAAAGAAAGCATAATAACCTGCACACGCAGAAAATCAAGTTCAGAATTACCTTTTACAAGTCAAACCTAACTTAGAGATACACATTTGTCCTATATGGCAAAATATTTAATGTTACGACATTTAAAAAAAACATGTAAATAAATTTAACTATATTAATATTTAGTTAAACAATTTATTGCAGCCTTTTTCCAAATATGTAAATGTTGTGTATTTTTAAATACTATGGTAAACAGCACTTTTTAAACACACACACATAAATTTGTTTAGGATGTGTAAACTTTGGTGGTTTAGCCCAGCCTGGATATTTTAGAATTTTCATCTGAAATGTATTTCCGGTCATTATGTTTGGAGCTAAAGCATCAACCCAATGCTGATTTCTTTGTTTTGATTCAATCTTCATTGAATCAGGTAACATCCTATTGAGATGATGGGTTTTCTCAGCCTCTGGAGTTTCAGCTGGACAGACAATCGAACCATTGTTAGGTCCAACAGACGTCGCCAGAGGGAGAGTCGCAGCAGTGTCCTCCTCGGCTCCCGCTGCATTTCACGGAGGAGCGACTCGCGACCGGCTGCCCCCCATTATAAGTCACACGCCCCCTCTGTTTCTTCCCGCTGGCGCCGGGCCCGCCTGACACAAAGTAACGAATAACAAGCCTAAATAAATCCCAGTCATGAGGAATGCGTTCCTGAGTTTGGGAGACTAACGCGTTACCGTGCTCGCTACCACAATAATAACGTAGTTACTGTAACGCGTTACTTAATAACGCATTAGTCCCAACACTGACTCTCACACAGACACACACACATACTTACCTCACGCAGTAGTAAACTAGATGAAGTCCTCTCCTGGATCTCCCTCACTGTAGCTGCAGCAGCTGGGGTCCTTGGCATGTGCTGCCTCTGTTGTATTGATAAGTAACCTGACATCAGTCAAGTCACTGAACCAAGGGCCACTGTACCAGATCAGCTCCTTGTGGACTCGGATGGTGACTTGATGGCCTCGGTGACTCTTAAAGGTATGGTTTACTCAAAAAACTTATTTTTCCAGTATTTTTTTTATTATAATAGGTCACCCTGAGCTTTTCATGCAGGCTGAACATGAAAACAGTCTTCTACATATATCTCCAGCTTTGGCTTCTTTAAGTTTTTCAATTTGAAACAAGGTTGGAACGCTTGAATTTGAATCTGGTCGCAGATCTACGTCACAATGCCAGTTTGCATACATGGTCTGGCCCATCGTGGCTGGCCCCGCCCCACAGACAGGCCTGGATAATGCACAGGCTAGATATGGATTGATAGCCTAGTAAACTAGACCGTGAGTTTTGCTCTGCAGACTTTCTACATATCCACATTTATAGTCTGGCTTGCCAGGATAATGGCTAGTGCCTTGTGTGGTCAATGGCTAGTAAAACATATATTATTTTATTTTAATTTACTTTCAAGAATATTCTTAAGGTGAAATGATCCACAAAGTCAAACAGAGCCAAATCAGAACAGCTGCACCATAGTGTAGTTTTTTTTTCACTTTTATTCTTTTGACATACCTGACGAGTTCAGTAAACACAAAATGAATGACATTAATGACTCTGATTACAGAACACACTTTGTGTAATTATGCCAAAAGAGACTAATTTAACCTGGTTACAAAGGCAATTAATTCATTAGATGGCTCTAACTTGTATCTGGACATGAGGGGCAGAAATGTAACTTTTTCATTCTGTCATGAGACTTTGGCTCCACGGTGTGGGTGGTTTATCCACTAGTACACTCTGACTTTGGTGACTGGAAACCAGTAAAATGTTACGTTACTATCCACCTTTCCTCTATTTGTGCAGCCTATATTAAGACTGGCTGGTGGTGTGGAGGATGACTCTGGTGGTGACAAATAGAAAGAGGACAGAGCAGAGGGTGAAGAGGTGGAAGCTTAAAAAGGAAGAGTATTGAGAAGTTTTCAGGGAGGAGCTGCAGGCTCTGAGGTGGTCAGGAGGAGCTTCCAGATGATTGGACGACTACAGCTAATGTGATCTGGGAGATGGGCAGGAAAAGACTCAGTGTGTCATCTGGAAGGAAATTAGTAGTAGTAGTAGTAGTAGTAGTAGTAAGTAAGTTTATTCAGCACAGTACAATACTATAAACAGTGCAATTAAACAATATAAACAAACTTAATCCAGTTGATTTCTGTGTCTGAAAGTAGATAGAGCAGCAGTCAGCTAGAGTCAGTCAGGCAAAATACTTTAATAATCCCAGAGGGAAGTTTGGTTTTCCAGTAACTCATTAAAGTTTTTTTAAAGAATGATTTTAGATGTTCTACCTGTGGACAGGAAGGATCTTCTGTGTTGCAGCAGATCTGAAGAACCTCTGACTGAAGACACTCTGTTGTTGAGTTACTGTCTTGTAGAGGACGCTCAGGGTTGTCCATCATGTTCTTCATTTTATGAAGCATCCTCCTTTGTCCAATCAGCTCTAGAGTCCTCAGAACAGGCCCCGCCTTCTTTATCAGCTGATCTCTGGTTCTGATGTTGCTGCTCCAACAGGTGACTGCAGATGTGATCAAACTCTCCACAACAGACTGAGAGAACATCTGGAACACTGAAGAATCTCAGCTTACTCATGAAGTAAAGTCTGCTCTGTCCCTTTAGTGAACAGCATCACTGTGAAATATTGTTATTATTCATAATAATCTGATGAAGTTTAGATTTAAAGGTAATATTATTAAAGTTTCAGGGTGTTTATTACAGTGATCCAGTCACATGCTGCTGCAGAGCTGAAGACAGTAGAGGTGATGGAGATGATGAGCTGAATATCTTCACTAGACCTAGTGTGAGGTTTATTATGGGCCAGGTGAAAAAGAGAGGACAGATAGAGAGGTGTCTTGTCCTGAATTGTCTTTTAGACAAACAGAAACCACTGAGGGAGTCTCCAGGTATGAGGCGAGGGCTCATTGAGAAGCATTAGTGACTAAACTGATGACTGAGTTAATTAGAATTTGGTTCATGAGGATTTGATTTAGAACTGGATTTGTTCTTTGTCATTTCTGGACAATAAAACTATATATCTAAATACATTCCTTTTATTTTACTTGGTAAATCCACATTGAGATTTTTAAATCTAATTTTTAAAAGTGACCTGGTATTTAAAAAAAAATCACCCATATTGGTTTGACACCAGCACTTTTTCCCCACTATCTGTTCAATTCTCTCAGTTCTTGAACACAACTGATGTCTGTGTGTTTCAGAGCTGTCTGCAGATGATCAACGGTTGGCTTTAACTAAAGAAGAAGCTCCTGGAGAATGAAGGCCTGGTGTGGACCAGCAGGACCCAGAGCCCCTCAACATAAAGGAGGAAGAGGAGGAACTCTGGACCAGTCTGGATGAAGAGAAGCTCAATATTAAGGAGGAGACCGATGCCACCAGACTTCCCTTCCCTGCAGTTCCTTTGAAGAGTGAGGATGATGAAAAGAAACCTGTGTTGTCTCAGCTTCCTCAGCACCAAGTGGTTCCAGCCAGCAGCTCCACTGACCAGATGACAGCAGCAACTGGTGGAGAGGACTGTGGAGGAGCAGAAACCATCAGGAACCCTAAATACTCAGGAAGAAGATTCCAGCTCTTTACAAACTAAAGTCAGTGAGGATGATGAAGAGGAAGGCCATGTAAACAATCCTCACTCTCAGCTGTCAGACACTGTGTCAGAAACTGAAGACGGTCGGTAACAAAAACAGGAAGGAGATCAGGTCTCCTGAGTCAGGTGTAGGCACTGTCAGGACGAGCAGGAAAGTCCAGACAAGACAGAAACCCTATGGTTGTGATCTCTGTGGGAAAAAGATTTACCCAAAAACGTAGTCTAGAAATACACACAAGAATCCACACAGGTGAGAAGCCATTTTGTTGTGGTGATTGTGGACAAAGTTTTAGGCATAAGTCAACTTTAAACAAACATTCCTGAGAATCCACACAGGTCAGAAGCCGTTTAATGACTCCTGAACAGTGGTGTCAGAAGCATAAAAACTGTGTCGGGGCAGGACACATTTTAAGCAACTGTTTAGCTGTCAAATTTATATTTTCATAATTCCTTAATAACTTTGATTTGATGCATATAAGTGACCTTAATTCTTTTATTTCCTTGTTAAGGTTGTTCAATAATTTTAACCCATTTACAGTACAGAAATATTACATTCCTGCCTTTTGGTTCTGAGTAAAAACTTCAGTTCCTTTCAAATTATAACTAACTCTTTCATCAAACGTTTTGGTATTTCTGTTAGCTTTGCATATTGTAATATTCTTAAGTCAGCTAAATCCTGAAATGTTTATATTTTATATTTGATAAATAACAGGTTAGAGGGATCTCTATAGCGAGTGTTACTGGTGATCTTTGTAGCGTAATATAACCTGATTTTATTGTTATAATACGGACACACTTCTGCAAGGTTATTAGCTTAGTTTCTGTCGGTTTTAATGCTAATCACTGTTAGCTACCTTCACTAACCTAATTATTATGCAGGATACTTTAGGTTCTTGTGATTCAAAGGGAAGACCTACGTACGTTATATTTGGAAGTTATAACCCAGAAGCAGACTTAGACTACAGTTATTTTATTAAAGAAACAGATTGAACGAACAGACAGATATGAGGTAGATGGTGCATCTTAAGAGATTCTTCTGATATTATTAAGCTGAGAGTTAATGACGAGAGCCCGTGAGATATTAACTATCTCTAGGGAGTCGGAGCTAGTTATGAGGGGAACTGAGACTAACTTGAAAGGAGTGTTATTTATCAAGAGCCTCAGTTTAACCAGATCGGAGTTGGTACCTCGCTGAAACCGCTCCAGATCGCCTCGGCGTGAGAGGTGGAGGATCGTCGGTGAGTTCGTTGGTTCGACGAACCTCGGTCTGGTCCCCGGTGACGTGACGTTACCGAAGGCACGGAGGTGTCTGAGTGAGTCGGCGTCAGCGGCTCCATGATCGGCTGGTGCAGAGGCTAACAGGCTTTTCCCATGGCAGGTGAATAGAAGCAGACGGATGGTGTCTAGCTTCTTAGCCGGAGAAATGTCCTCGACCGGTGGGGTTGGTTACCCACGAGCTAGGTCAGCATCCAAGCCTACCGTGTAGCGGAGAAAACGGAGGCCGTGTTCTCTCGTTGAAGGTTGAAACGAGAACTGTTTAGCTTCCAGACAGGAAGCCGGACAGAGGGAACTTTGGACGCGTGGCCCAATGGGAAGTAGTTACCAAGTCACGTGGTTCTCGTCATTAAGGAAGCCCAGGACTAACCTAGATGGATTATTAATATGCTTTAACCTTTTTAGCAAAAGTAGAAACATGAAATAATACTGATGCAACATCAACATTCATGAATACTGGAAGAAAATGAATTAATCATATTAAGACATTTCTGAACAGTGGATTAAAGGTAGTGTCTTTTTAGAATGAGACATCAAAGAGTCCTTAAGTTTAATTATTAATTAAAGAAAGTCTTCTGAGTCTTCCGACACGACCGGTCCTGGAAGGAATGTTGATTCAGGTTACAACATAATAAAAGAGTCATTTTAATCCAAGTTATTGGGACAAAAGATGAGTTATTGTTGTGATGAACCAGATGTCAGAATTCAGAGATAGTAACGCCTTTGCCGGCGCTACATCTTCAATGCTCTGTTTTGTAAAATAAACAAAGATTGTGTTTAAGTTTTACATGTTGATGCACGTCCCCTTCTGACGTAATGGTTTTGTGATGTTTAAGGTTCTGTATTGTTGTGAAAATATGCAGAGGATTGATTAGCAGACCAAGCAATAGTAGATTGGATTATAGTTTTAATTAAAACTCAAGTAACAAAATAAGCTTGTTTTATAATGTAGAGAGCTACAAACGTTTAAGTGAAAACTGGTAATAAAATATAGCATGTGTTAAGTTTAAAGGTAATGTACATTTTAATAGAGCAGCTGATGAGACCTGAAAGCTATTGATAGTAAACAGATGTGAACAACAGCCTGGAGGAAAGAAGAAACAGAAGAAGTGTTTCAGTAGCAGGTGGGATTTGAACCAGTGACCTTGCAACTGTTGAATGTGAACAATCCCACCTGACCATCAAGGCCTTTCACAATCAGACTGGTTCTCTTAGACCTTTTGACTCTTCATTCTGGCTCCAGAACTTTAAAATGTATGGAGTCCAGAGTTGTGATCCAGATCCTCCAGACCTGAAGTCACATGTCTAACAGACATATATCTACTGGATCTGAGCCTGAACTAGAGTTGTAAAGAAGGCTAACACATTGATTGTGATGCCATTTGATAGTAATATTAGTCATGTTAAAGTGTGAACTGTGAAAGACATTGTAAACAGAAATAAAACATGAAGTGATGAGGTTAGAGCATAAAGAATGAAGAAGGTGTAAATATTGAATGGATCCTCCAGCACAGACAGTGAATGAAGAGCTGATGGTATGTGCCCTCTAGCGGCCAGACTTGGTAACTCCAGGCAGTGTTAATGTTGATGCCACACTTCCTGTGAGTTGATTGAGAAGTTGACAGAAGTTCCAGGTCCACAGCTGGCTAAAGTGTGTGAATCTGTTGGTCTAGTTGTAACCAGAGCAGGATGCTGGACTGATTGTTTTTGATGTGTGTAAAATGAGAATAAAACAGAGTTGTGGGCCAATCAGAAGTGAGATCAGCTGATTGTTTTATAAACCCAGAGACAACATGATTGATCAGTGCAGCTAAAGCCTTGGATGGAGTTAGATGGATGATAGAGGGAAGATGTTTTGTGATTGGCTGCTGCTCATGGCTTAGATGTAAAATGAGACAATGAAGAATGAGACAAGAAGGGTGTTTATAAGAAAACAGAGGCCAGAGAGCAGCTGTCTGTCGTCTTTAGCCGACTTGGTTGAGGACAAGAAAGACTTTGAGTTTGTGTGTGTGAAGGTTGCAGCTGTTGTGCCAGTCAGCTCTGCTGGATACCAGTGGAGTGTGGTGACTTTGAAAGTAGTGAAAAATGAGCTGATGAACCTGATGGTCCTTTCCAACAAGTTGAAGTGAGTTGATTTATTCAAGTCCTTTACTGGCAGCACCTGGACCTGGACGAAGAGCTGTCCAATGAAATGTCAAGTTGGAGTGACCTGGAGGAGCTGCAGACACACATGATCCAGTGATCCAAGCAAACATGTGCACACAGCTGTTCTCTGATGAGTGATTGTACATGAGTGTGTTGAATGAAACACAGGACTGATAGAAGTAGCTGCAAAGCATTTGATCCGTGAGGAATGACACTAATGACTCAAACACATTGAAGGATGTAGAGTTTATAAAAAGCTCAGAATTTTTGAGTGAGCAACAACTTGGTTCCTCTTTATAAACGTGACAAGTCAAGTTTCCTTTGTGGCCACAAGGAGGCGACACAGGAAAGCTTCTGTAGCCTCTACAGAGGGACAGGTTGTTTGTCAGTCAGTGAAAAATCAATCCTTCATTAGATTGTACTGTTTTGGTGTCTCAGTGTGAAATTTGAATGAAAGGTTGAGAAATGAGGCATGTTGTCTAAATTCATTAGGATATAGAAACCATAAAGGATGATAGACACCTGTCCTGGACCAGATGTGTGTCTGGTGTGACTCAGAGCTTCACCTTCAGAGCTCTTTAATGACAAATCAAACAGAAAGGAGAAAATATCATCAGTTCTTCATGGATCTCAGAGATGATTAATTAGAAATACAAGCAGTAGAATAGAGCTGAGCTCAACTCAACATCCATCCATCTGTTGTGTGATGATGTGTCTCCATCTAGTGGCTGAAATAAAGAACTACACGCTAAACAGCTGCTGTTTCCTCCTGAAGTCCACCACCTTTAGTCTCTAGTCTTTAGAGCTCTAGATGGTTGTGGCTGCTCCAGTCCACCAGGTGGTCAGTCTCCCACCTGGACGTGGATTCATCCCCCAGAGATGAGGCTGATGAGGGTGGAGTCATCCACGTGTTTCAGGAGCTCCACAGCCTGATGGTTGGAGGTGCAGCTGTTTGTGTAGAGAGAGAAAAGAAGTGGAGAAAGAACTGTTGGCTTTGAAATGTCTGGGACTGTTTCTGGGTCTTTATGAGGGAAAATATCCAATCTGTCTTCAAATGGGTCAAAGTAGTTCAAAGTGGGTCAGATGGTGAAATCAGGCCAGAATGCTGAGTGTGAAAATGTCCTGATGTCAGTGAGAGCAGAGAGGCCTCTGAGTTCCTGCCTGGCACTGGTCAAGGACCAGACAGCCGGTCTGTGGAGAGATAAGAGCTCAGCTGCAGACGGGATTCTGTTTGGAAGATCTGGAATAAGGAGGAGAACAAAGGTGGGACTGGAGAGTGAGTTCAACCAGCAGTCAGAGTGAAGGGAGGACATTTTGTCTTCACAGGAAGACCAGAGGGCTCACAGACTTTGTCCAGACACTGATCCACATCCACCCTGAGCTGCATCAGAAAAGTGGTGAAGCTGCTGAGTCAGGTCAGTCAGTCACTGGCTTTAATGCAGCGATCCACTTTAAACTCTGAAATCTGCTGCAGCTCATCCATCCAACCACTATGTTGACTAGAAAAAGGAGAAGGAATAAGATCATCCCAGCCCAGATTTCTGCTCCAAAGTTCTTGTAGCAACAGATTAGCTGTGACACTGAAAGGCCCCACAGTGAGCTAAGCACTGATCAAAGGCCTCTTCTGGTCACAAAATAAGACTCAGGAGGTGATGACTGCAAAGAGGAAACACCTGTGAAGGAGGAGGAGGACACAAGAAGGGAAAAAACTCAAAACCAACCCCCACAGGGGTGGAACACAACAGAGACGTGGTTTTAGGAAGGCCTTGATTTCACCATGAAATGACCTCTATCTGTAGTGGACTGGTAATCAGGAGCACCAGGAGATTTCCCGGTGGCCTGCCCACTAATCTGGCTTGATCAGTGTTTGGCGATGTTCAGGATGTGCCTGACAATTTAATCAATCCGTCATGCAGCTCACCAGGGCATCTGCCCTCCTGAAGCTCACAGAAACACAGCAAAGCTGGGCCACAAAGACCCCATCCTCTCTTTTTGTCAGCCTGTCAAAGAGCTGCAGACATTCCCATGACTCAGCATCACTTCTAAAATGTTTAAATGATTTCTCCTGACTGTCAGTATCAGGTGTTGCAGTCAGCTCAGAATTTTTGGGTCTTCAGCTCCTAAATGAGCAAATTCTTCAGAATGTGCCGACAGCTCCTGGTCCAGCACCATGTAAACTGTTGTACAGCGCTTTGTGATATTTATCTGTGAAAGGTGTTTTATAAATAAGCTTTACTTACTAAACAGCTAATAGTGAAGTGAACCACCTCTAACATCACTTCAGGTTTTACAGGTGGGTGATGAACAAACCACTAAGAGGCTCCAAAACATGCATTTCTACTGAGAACCCTGAGAACGTTTTATTAGCTGCATTTAGCTGATGGCAGCAGAAGAGCTGATTACAGCTCTACATGAACGCTGCTTCAGAACAACGAGCAGGATCAGTTTGGTTTGAGTCAGCTGAGAAAAAGATCGGTCTGCAACAGGTGCAAGTATGGAATGCTGTTCTATCCTATAATCAAATGCACTTTAACATGCTGCAGAGCACCACCTGTTTATTTACTGGTTTAACCAAGTGACTCCAGAGCAGAGAAGTTTGATGTGTGTTTTCACATTTTAGGATTCATTGGCAAAATGTTGGGTCTAAAACCTTAAAATGACTTTAAACAAACCATGACAGGACATGTGGTTTAATGTGACTTTATTCATGTCAGGACTGTGAAACTCATTTCATCTGGTCCCCAGTCAGACAGAACGCTGCTCTCCTGCTCCAGAGGGACTTTTCACTGCAGGACAGAAAACAGTTCATTCATCAGATTCAACATAGACAATGTTAGAATGGAGGAGGGGCAGCTCTGAATGTGGACACAAATTTAACAAGTCAGTTATTACCAAGCATGACAATGACAGTAGATGAAGTAACGGAGAGTTGAACAACTGAGATTATAATGGAGAATAGAGTGAATAGATTAGTTAGATGTGTATATATAGAGCACCAGGATCTGATGTGGACCATTTAAAACTGCATAGAGAAGATGAATCAAAAACAGGCCAAAGAGATATTTTCATTAATGGGGACTTTAACAGAAATCTCATGAAGTCAGAACTGCATCAACTGAAGGATTCTTGGATCTGATGTTTAGTTTAACCCTGTTTCCAAAGATCACAAGACCAACAAGGATTATGACACACTGTGCTGCCTTAATAAACAGTATCATTAATTATGTTGAACAATGGCATACTAATAAATGACATCAGTGACCACTTACCTAATGGTTCAGGAAAGAACGTCCCAAAGAAAAATCAGCCATGGATGGGACTGGCAGGGAAAACTACAAGAGATTACAAACCAATGAAACAATTACTGCATATAAAAATGACTGGATGTCACATGACTGAGACACTGTTTATATTGAGGAGGATGCGGATAGCCTGGTAAACCAGACTATATATGTAGATATATAGTCTGGCCACGGTCCACTGAAACGACTCAGTCATAGGGGCGGGACCAACGGTTGTCAAACGTCTTCACATACACATGGATAGCGTTAGAGCCATTTAGCAAAAACCAGAAACAGCTGGTAGAGTAAACTTTTACCGTGTCCCGTCGGCAAAGCGGCCAATATATCCTTTTTCAAACTAAAATACTTAAGTTCCTCTATCTGTTCACGTCTTAGAGAGAAGTCCAAACCTAAATCGTCCAAAGTTGATAAAGACGTTTCAAACGAAGGTGGTTCCCAAGCTGCCGCCATGTTGTTTAAATTCAGCCAGAGCGTTGACCTCATTGGCTAATCCCGCCCTCCAACCCGTTTAGGCGTTGTGATTGGCCCGTTACGAGACTGACCGGACCAATCAGTGAGCTGCAGAGGTTCCAATGAACGTGACTAGACCAAATTTCTGCAGAGCAGAACTGGCGGTCTAGTTTACTAGGCTAGGATGCATACATAGCATATAGTAAATTCATTGACACTTTCAAATCAATCTACAATAAGAATTTGTCCAATCAAAGTAATTGATAGAAGTTTTAAATATAAAATTAGTCCATGTAACCAAAGGACTACAGAATGCCTGTAGAAAGAAAACTTCTCTTTACTGACATTCAAGGAGATAATTATGACAGAAACAAGGTAGTTAATAGCATGAATGATTATTTTGGAAATTGGGACCAGAGTTGGTAAAAATCTCAAATATCTCAGACCAAGGAAGTGAGAAAATAAAACATTGATAAAAAAAAATCATCCTGACTCAAATCTTCCTCTCAGCAGTGGATGAGCTGGAGGTTCAATCAGTTGTTGATAAGAGCAACAACAAAGTCTCCACTCACTGTGACGGTATTATTGATTTATTATGAACTTCTATTTAAGGAGGATAAAACCTGAATTTGAGTATGAAATGACTAAATGACGATGCAACACCCCCAGGGGTCAATATTGGGTCCTGCTGTGTGTGTGTGTGTGTGTGTGTACACTTAGCCAGAGATGTACATTAAATATGTACGTTGTAAATTAGAGTATAGTTTTATAGCATGCAGCAAGGGGGACGGAGGTGTGTGTGGGGGGGGGGGTGTAAATGAGCACTGGCTTCCTTTCAGTCCCTTTTGGCAAAACCTTTAATTGATTTTTTTGTTGTATTTTTTATAGTTTAAAATTTGCTGTCTTCTGTTCAAATAAATGTTTCTATCAATCCACTCATGCAGCATCAACATGGTTCCTAAATCTTTGGTTTCAGGGTCACATTTCATTCTTGTTGCACCGTTTTGATACTCACAGCCACAGTCATAATACACCTGCAGGTACTTGTATGTTCCAGTGCAGGGGTATCCAAGCAGCTCATTACCCACTGTGAGGGAGCAGCTTCTCTTCCCGCTACAGCTGTGGGTGAAGATCAACATGAGGAAATTAAACTGCAGTCTGAGGACGACATCAGACACCTGAAGACATCAATTCACTTTCCAACACCACTAAACTTTACTTTTCAGCAACTATGCTCGTCACGTCCTGTGAGCAGTAAATATCATGGAGCTGAGAGGGGGGACGGTTGTTAGAGCAGGTGGTGTAGTCATGACGTCCATAAGTAGCAGACGTAACACGGATCCACTGCCAGAAGTAAGCTGGGGAAAACCAGAAACAGTCACTCAGTGATTCAACAGCACTTTGACACCATCAGAACTGAAATCATCTCGATTCTTGAGATTCTGGCTCAACGGATGCAGAAACCCAAGATGAGAAAGCAAACAAAAATCATCCCAAACTCAAAGACTGTCATCTCCAACGTCACTGTGTCATGAGGTCAGCAAGAAGACTTACGACAACTGATGTAGAGCTGGGAGTATTCACATGCTGTCATTTGATCTGTGAAAAACAAACAAGATTAGACAATAAGTCAGGACCAACGTGGCCTCCTACAGCCTGCTGAGTCATAAAGTACCACCTGAAGGTCTAGTAGCTCCACTTCCTGCTGGAATAAACCCCAGCAGGAGTGATCCAGGAGGAGACCGACTATGAGATCAAAGCCACAGGAGCCTCATCTCCTATGGAGGCTTGAAGCCAAGATCAAGGTAACAGAAAATCAGCCTCCTCACCTACCGACCATAGAGACCAACTGCTCTGAATCAACACCTGCTAATAGATGGGACCCCCTTCAAAAGTGGATGACCCAGGCCNCATTTGTCTCAGTCCTTTAAGTGAGACGTTAGTTCACATCAAGTCAGATAGTTTTAAACAGGTCAAACATGTTAGAGCATAAAACAAAGGGAAGGAAAGAACCCTAAAGTATGGATTTATGAACAAAGTTAATGACCTGACATTGTTAACGTAGAGGTAACATTTCACCTGATATCATTAGAAGACACATATGTCTCTAAATAGAGGAGAACAAAAACTCCTCCTCTAATCAAACTTACATTTCCTCCAATGACAAGGAGCAGCGAGAAGAGAAGAACTGATGTCATCTGTGTAGAAATCAGAAACATTACAATTCAGAACTGGATTTGAATTCAGTCCATCAGATCAATATAATCCAGGTTAAACTGTCTCATTTTCTGATGACACAGCAGAAATCAGACTCTACCTTGTTGAGGATGAATCCAAGCAGCAGCAGTTACTGGATGAAGGACTCCTAGCAGAACCAGAGTTTATATACCTTTAGTTGACTTGGTGGAGCCATCAGTCACTGATGACAGCTGATTAGATAAACATCAACACCATGGGGAAAACAAGCCTCTCCCACTCAGTCTGAGACCTGCAGGGTTTCCTGTTAGAGTCAGTAAAGGGAGTGATCAGAAGGAACAGAAACACCTGAAAATGTTTCTCCTCAATGCTCAGTTTGATGACCTGGCTCAGTCGGACATAATAAGATAGAAACACATTATATATATTTTGTGATTCCTATCCTCTTCTTCTTCCTCTTGGACTGGTGGCGTGGTGCCCTAGCGCCCCCTATGGACGGGGCACCACTGGTCCTGAATGTGTGTTTACATCACTCCGCCTGCAAGAATGCCAAAATGTCACCTAAAACGCTCATCGATTGTTGGACTGACGATTGGTAAAAAGTCACATCTATGACCCAACCCCAGTCTGTGACTGAGTTAGAACAGGAATGTGATGGATGTTGATGAATTTAGTTTGATATAAAAGGGCAGAAAATATGAGCTTTTTATTCTCTCTGCTTGTTTTGATTCATATTCATTTTTTGTTGATTTGCACATTCTGTTTTCTATAAATAAAATAATTATTTTAAATGTTAAAGCTGATCTGATGATCAGTTTGCTGCCTGACGCTGAAAGTCAGCAGGTTGAGGAGACACCTGGTCAGAGCATTGGTCATGTTGTTTATAGATTTATAGTTTTTGTCCATTTTGGAGTCTTTAACAGGACAAAGGACCCAGTGAGCTGGACCAGGGTCTGGCCTAAACTGGACCAGGGTCTGACCTAAACTGGACAGAGGTTCAGACCAGGGTCTGAACTAAACTGGACCAGGGTCTGACCTAAACTGGACCAGGGTCTGGCCTAAACTGGACCAGGGTCTGACCTAAACTGGACCAGGGTCTGGCCTAAACTGGACCAGGGTCTGACCTAAACTGGACCAGGGTCTGGCCTAAACTGGACCAGGGTCTGACCTAAACTGGACCAGGGTCTGTCCTAAACTGGACCAGGGTCTGACCTAAACTGGACCAGGGTCTGGCCTAAACTGGACCAGGGTCTGACCTAAACTGGACCAGGGTCTGGCCTAAACTGGACCAGGGTCTGGCCTAAACTGGACCAGGGTCTGACCTAAACTGGACCAGGGTCTTACCTAACCTGGTCAGAGGTTCAGACCAGGGTCTGAACTAAACTGGACCAGGGTGTGACCTAAACTGGACCAAGGTCTAAACTAAACTGGACCAGGGTCTGAAATAAACTGGACTAGGGTCTGACCTAACCTGGACCAGGGTCCAACCTAACCTGGGAGGTTGGTGCTCCTTATCAGATCATTGGTCATGATGATTTTCAGACGTTCAGCTCCTAACATGATGAAAAGTTGTTCATTGTTCTTTTAATTTCCTGTCCTCATCCACTACATCCACTGTTCATGTGACTAGCCTAGCGTACTACTACTACTAATAATACCTTTATTTAACCAGGCAAAACAGATTAAGAACAAATTTCTTATTTACAACTGTGGCCTGGCAAAAGACAATATCTTTTGAGGGGGAAAGGAAAGGGGCTACAATATAAAAACAATTTAAAATAACATGAATTAGAAACATTTTAAAAATAGTAAAAAGTTACATTTACAAAAATCATGAACACACACACACACACACACACACACACACACACACACACACACACACACACACACACACACACACACACACACACACACACACACACACACAAAGCCAGTTTATAAACACAAGATCAGAAGAGCAGCCATAAACACTGAGGTGTCAGTCTAAGTGACAGCAGCAGGTATC
>SSNR01000761.1:14029-32823 GCA_006937965.1 Callopanchax toddi | reverse complement strand
GTCCTTTAAGTGAGACGTTAGTTCACATCAAGTCAGATAGTTTTAAACAGGTCAAACATGTTAGAGCATAAAACAAAGGGAAGGAAAGAACCCTAAAGTATGGATTTATGAACAAAGTTAATGACCTGACATTGTTAACGTAGAGGTAACATTTCACCTGATATCATTAGAAGACACATATGTCTCTAAATAGAGGAGAACAAAAACTCCTCCTCTAATCAAACTTACATTTCCTCCAATGACAAGGAGCAGCGAGAAGAGAAGAACTGATGTCATCTGTGTAGAAATCAGAAACATTACAATTCAGAACTGGATTTGAATTCAGTCCATCAGATCAATATAATCCAGGTTAAACTGTCTCATTTTCTGATGACACAGCAGAAATCAGACTCTACCTTGTTGAGGATGAATCCAAGCAGCAGCAGTTACTGGATGAAGGACTCCTAGCAGAACCAGAGTTTATATACCTTTAGTTGACTTGGTGGAGCCATCAGTCACTGATGACAGCTGATTAGATAAACATCAACACCATGGGGAAAACAAGCCTCTCCCACTCAGTCTGAGACCTGCAGGGTTTCCTGTTAGAGTCAGTAAAGGGAGTGATCAGAAGGAACAGAAACACCTGAAAATGTTTCTCCTCAATGCTCAGTTTGATGACCTGGCTCAGTCGGACATAATAAGATAGAAACACATTATATATATTTTGTGATTCCTATCCTCTTCTTCTTCCTCTTGGACTGGTGGCGTGGTGCCCTAGCGCCCCCTATGGACGGGGCACCACTGGTCCTGAATGTGTGTTTACATCACTCCGCCTGCAAGAATGCCAAAATGTCACCTAAAACGCTCATCGATTGTTGGACTGACGATTGGTAAAAAGTCACATCTATGACCCAACCCCAGTCTGTGACTGAGTTAGAACAGGAATGTGATGGATGTTGATGAATTTAGTTTGATATAAAAGGGCAGAAAATATGAGCTTTTTATTCTCTCTGCTTGTTTTGATTCATATTCATTTTTTGTTGATTTGCACATTCTGTTTTCTATAAATAAAATAATTATTTTAAATGTTAAAGCTGATCTGATGATCAGTTTGCTGCCTGACGCTGAAAGTCAGCAGGTTGAGGAGACACCTGGTCAGAGCATTGGTCATGTTGTTTATAGATTTATAGTTTTTGTCCATTTTGGAGTCTTTAACAGGACAAAGGACCCAGTGAGCTGGACCAGGGTCTGGCCTAAACTGGACCAGGGTCTGACCTAAACTGGACAGAGGTTCAGACCAGGGTCTGAACTAAACTGGACCAGGGTCTGACCTAAACTGGACCAGGGTCTGGCCTAAACTGGACCAGGGTCTGACCTAAACTGGACCAGGGTCTGGCCTAAACTGGACCAGGGTCTGACCTAAACTGGACCAGGGTCTGGCCTAAACTGGACCAGGGTCTGACCTAAACTGGACCAGGGTCTGGCCTAAACTGGACCAGGGTCTGACCTAAACTGGACCAGGGTCTGGCCTAAACTGGACCAGGGTCTGACCTAAACTGGACCAGGGTCTGGCCTAAACTGGACCAGGGTCTGACCTAAACTGGACCAGGGTCTGGCCTAAACTGGACCAGGGTCTGACCTAAACTGGACCAGGGTCTGGCCTAAACTGGACCAGGGTCTGACCTAAACTGGACCAGGGTCTGGCCTAAACTGGACCAGGGTCTGACCTAAACTGGACCAGGGTCTGGCCTAAACTGGACCAGGGTCTGACCTAAACTGGACCAGGGTCTGGCCTAAACTGGACCAGGGTCNATTTTAAAAATAGTAAAAAGTTACATTTACAAAAATCATGAACACACACACACACACACACACACACACACACACACACACACACACACACACACACACACACACACACACACACACACACACACACACACAAAGCCAGTTTATAAACACAAGATCAGAAGAGCAGCCATAAACACTGAGGTGTCAGTCTAAGTGACAGCAGCAGGTATCTTTAACATATTCTGTGATCCCAGCTTGAAAAGCTGCCTTTGAGATCAACATGTCCAGTTTTTGGGTTTTCTGCAGGTCATTCCAGTCTCTGGCAGCAGCAGACTGAAAGGACAACAATCCTGATGCAGAAGCAGTTTTAGGAACTGTTAACAAAATCAGGTTTGCAGATCGAGTGTTGTATGCAGGGGATGAAAAATGCAACAGCTGTTGCAAGTAAGGAGGAGACAAACCGAGGAGAGTTTTGTAAATCAGGATAAACCAGTGAATTTTACGACGGGTGAACAATGATGGCCAGTTAAGAGAAGAATACAGAGAACAGTGGTGAGTTTTAAAAGGAGCATTTGTAACAAACCGGATGGCAGAGTGGTAAAGAACATCAAGCTTATGAAGCAAACTTCTGGCTGCTGATCTGTAAATGACATCACCGTAATCAAACATTGGGAGAATGGTCATTTGCACCAATGTTTTCCTTGCAGATGAAATGAAAGAGGAACTTATTCTGTAGAGGAAGCTGGTTTTAGATTTAATCTTAATCTGCAAATTGTTGATGTGTTTTGAAAAAGACAGAGTATTGTCTAACCAGATTCCCAGGTATTTATAATCAGTAACCTGCTCTAGAGGTGTTCCATCCAGGGTGCAGATACTTGGCGAGTTAGATGGTGCATGCCCTTTTTTACCAAACCACATGACTTTAGTTTTAGATTTGTTTAACTGAAGATGCAAACTGGAAAGGGCCTTTTGTATCCTGTTGAAACTAAGCTGAAGTTGTTGAGAAACTAAAGCAGGAGAGGGGCCAACAGAATAGAGGGTGTGTCATCTGCATAGAGATGAATGAATGAATCTACAACAACATTTGCTATATTATTAATGTAAATGGAGAAAAGGGTTGGGCCAACTGACCCCTGTGGAACACCGTTGGTAACTGGGAGTGGATGAGAACAGAGTTGTTCAGACAATCAGAGGGGGACCGGATCTGGCCTGTGAGCTGCTGATTTCTGGCCCGTGAGTCACAGAGCGACTCCAGAGCTGTGGTCCTTTCATTAAATCCACGTTGTCATCGTGAGTCGACGCGGGGTCACACAGCTCGTCATGAAACGATGGAGATCAGCTGCTGATGTTTTAAGTTTCTACTGGCTGCTCTCTGAAGCTGAGGTTAGCAGCGTTACTCCTCTGGACCACGTATTCCTGAAGGGGTCCTGCTGAACCTCAGGGACACGTTCAGTGTCGCGGAGAGTTTTCCCTCCGAACAGCTGATCGCCCCGGCGCAACCTGGGAGTCTCTTAGCTGCACCAATGACAAATGAGGCCACATTTGTGAAAACATAGGTCTGATCTAGAGCCGTTTTAGTGGTAAATTATCAAAAATCTTCAAGTCAGCATCAAGTCAACAGACGCAAGTCAAGTCGCAAGTCATTGGCATTAAAGTCCAAGTCACAAGTTTTTCTAGATTTAACCAGTCAGAAGTCATCAAAATGATGACTGGAGTCCAAGTCGTGTGACTCGAGTCCACACCTCTGCTCACACCAATCAATGCTGTGGATTCCTGACCTCAGCTGTGCTGAGGGTTAGAATTTGCCCCTGGGAGTTCAGCATTTCAAAAACAAATAACTTGAGTAAGGAGAGAATTTGGAGCTTTTAGCCTGAACATTTAAATCAGGGGTGGGGAACCTTTTCTTGCTCGGGGGCCACATTTTTTCAGAAAGTCTTCCAAGGGCCACAATCAGAACGTAAACCGGTGATGTCCAATTTTATCAAGACACAGGGCAAAAATCACCAAGTATAAAGACCCCAGTTAAAAATTTTGAATTGAAACAGGAAGAAAAAATAATTCTATTGTGATTTTTTTCACGTTTAGGTGGTCAACAATATAATAAACATGCCAAATCTAACTGAGCAGAACAAAGTATTAGATTTTAAGGAAAGGATCAATAAATCTTTGTAGATATGAGACATAAAATGGTCTGATATGTTTGCCTTAATTAAAAGAAACATTAATTTTATTGGCTGATTGTTTTCTGTTTCTTGGTCTTGAAAATAAATTTGAGTCCAACAGAAACAAGAAATGGATCTGGGTATTTCTTCAGAAATGCTGAAAGTATTTATTTATTTATTTATTTATTTATTTAGTTCTTTATTTATTTACCTGATACTCAGTACTTTATTTACTTAGTAATTTATTTACTTATCAGTAGCCTACTGAATATATTTATTATTAACAGCCAGGCCTGCACATAACCAGTCCGCAGGTCCTCAGGAGAACCTTTATTCGTGTGTACCAGAACCGACTGCTGAACAAGCCTTTGTGGACCAGCGCTGCGTGGTCCCGATGGGGTCGGGAACCCCTCGATCTGACGAGCTTCTCGTCCTGTTGCAGCTCAGTGACTGAGTGCTCACATGGCCTCTGAAGCTAGTAGACACACACCATAGGACCTCCAACCAACACACACACACACACACACACACACACACACACACACACACACACACACACACACACACACACACACACACACACACACTATCAGAGTACATCTGATCAACTCAATTCTCACACTTCCAGTAGGAGTGGAACGGGTCATTACACCCCTCCCCCCCACGTGCGACGTGCGTACCAGAGACCACAGCGAGGTTTTCCCTTGAGAATCTCTGATGAAAAATCGTGTGCCCCCCTGCTTAGTACTTTATTTACTAAGTATATATATATATATATATATATATATATATATATATATATATATATACATACAGTGTTGGGTAGTATCGGAATACATGTATTTAGAATACTATTTTGACGAACTATATTCCGGTACAGTTACTATTTTTAAACATGGTATTCAGAATACAGTTACTTTCGTAATACGATTGGAATACTTGGAATATTTGTGTCTCCATGTTGTGTAGGTTATCTATCCCATAATGCCCCTAAACAACGTGCCTCCGTTACCATAACAACCCTACCAAAACACGAGGGTACACTCCCAACCAGCTGGTAGCAACAGGTAGCAGCTAGCCTCGTATGGATTCAGACCAAGAGATGGAGTGGTTGGAGTCACAACCGCAGCTGAATCAACCTACCAGCAGTGGAGGAATAAGTGCATTCACGTCCTGGAAATTCAAGCTAATTTTCATTCTAAAATAGGAACGGGGCGAGCGAAATATGACGGTGCAGTGTGATCTTTGTCTGCCAGCTAACAAGCTGCGTCCAAAGACTCTAATCTAATCTGAAGAAACACCTTAAAGTTGGTTTTATCTTTCTAGTTTTGCTTCCTTAGTGCTTTATTTAACAGCCTGTATCGTGTTAGTTCTGTCATTTCTCACATTTACAGTGTCGGTGTTGTATTTGAAATAAATGACGTTAGCTTGATGATGTTGTTGTGGTTTCCCACAATTGTGGGTTTAATGTTAAGAGCTTTCCATCTGGAGAACATCACTTTGCAATAGACTTAAATCGTGTTTTATAGGGGAAGTATTCTAAGTATTCCAAGTATTTAGAATACAGTACCAGGATTAAGCAAAGTAACAGAATACAGTACAAAATACATTTTGAAACAGGTATTCAGTATTCTGTAACTGAATACATTTGCAAAGTATTCTCCCCAACACATATACGTACAGTATACATTCTCCTCGATCTCAGTGCTTGTTACGGTCCCGCACCTGGGCAGCGCCGGTGCCCTGCCGACTCCTCCCACCTGTTCCAGCCAGCAGCGCTCCAGAGAGACGCAGGCCGGAGAGCTGCGCGGCTGGATCCAATCTGCTCATCAAGCTCTGCTTAAATGAGGCTCCAGCCAGTCGTTCAGGGGCAGCAGACGGGTTCTGCTGTCCCCTGGGTGGTTGTGTTTGTTGAGAGTTTTTATAGCAGTTTAAAGTTGTTTTAACTAGACTGACAAAGTGATTTTAGGTGTGGGAATCCACAATTTTAGCTTTGTCCTGTATGTTTGTCTAGTTTTAACCTCACTTGATTTTACCCAGACTTTTATTGTATTTATATAATTGTAGTTTTCTTGGTTTTAACTAAATGTGAGAGGAGTGATTTTGTTATTTATTCCCTTTGGATGGGTTATTTGTGTTTTAGCAGTCCTCCTCCTGTGTTGATTTAGTTTGTTTTGTTTAATAATAAATATATTTTTGCGTTGAACCATTCATCGTTTTGTGTTGGCCTCCTTTTTAACTCCTAGACGAAAGGAGGTCGTAACAGTGCTGCATTCGACACCATCTGCCATTCCACTCTTCTGACTAGATTATCACTACTAGGAATCTCCAGTACTCCACTTAGCTGGTTTAAATCATATCTCACAGACAGGACTCAATTCATTCAGTTAAAAACACTTACCTCCACACCCACTGCTGTTACCATTGGGGTTCCTCAAGGTTCTGTTCTTGGCCCCCTATTGTTCATTATCTATCTGCTTCCGCTAGGCTCCATCTTTCAGAAATGTAATATCAGCTTCCACTGTTATGCCGATGACACTCAGTTATATGTCTCCACAACTCCGTCTTCATTGCTTCCACCAGTCTCCATCGTTAACTGTATATCAGAGATTAGGTCATGGTTTTCTTCTAACTTTCTCCAACTAAACTCCAATAAAACAGAAGTCCTGCTCATGGGAACCAAATCCTCTGTAGGGAAGGCTGGAACCTTCTCAGTGCCTATTGAGAATACCAGTCACCTGTCTGGATCAGATCAAAAGCCTTGGTGTCCTTCTAGACAGTACCTTGTCCTACTACTCTCATATCAGTTTTGTTACCCAGTCAGCCTACTATCACCTAAGAAATATTAATCGCTTGCGCCCATCACTTTTTAATCACACCACTGCCGTCTTAGTAAATAGTCTGGTCACTTCTCGACTGGATTATTGCAATTCACTCCTCTTCGGTCTGCCACAGAAAACTCTGCATAAACTTCAACTGGTTCAAAATTCTGCAGCTAGAATCATCACCAAAACACCTTTCTCTTCTCACATCAGCCCTGTTATTCAGCAGCTTCACTGGCTACCAGTAAGGTATCGGATCATCTACAAACTACTGCTTCTCACATTCAAGGCCATTCACAATCTAGCCCCCTCTTATCTCTCTGAACTCATACAAATATCTACACCCTCCCGTACGCTCAGATCCTCAGCCTCTGTCAACGTACACATTCCCCCTGCTCGACTTGCCACCATGGGAAGTCGAGCGTTCAGCAGATCTGCACCGTCTCTCTGGAATTCCTTACCGGTCGACCTCAAATACACCACCTCTCTCCATCACTTCAAGGCTAAGCTCAAAACTCACCTGTTTAAAACTGCCCATTCATTGTGATCACTCTTAGCTTTTAGTTCTTGATTGATGTTTTTATTCTGTATTGATGTTTTTATGTGTTTGTTTTAATGCTTTGAAATTTCTTGTTTTTAATGTACGGTGACCTTGAGTTTTTAGAAAGGCGCCTTAAATAAAATTTATTATTATTTTTATATATATATATATATATATATATATATATTGTCCCGGTTAATGAATGGAGCTCATCATTAAAGTCAGTGAGGGTTTGTGGTTTTGTTTACTATGAGATTAAATGAAAAGCTAAAACCCTGGTGAACAAAAGACCAATACTTTTAATCTACCTAACCATTTTCATTTTAAAGAAGGTTTTCATTTACCTGTATTTATTGATTCCTCATCCAGCCTCTGATGAACCACTGTAACTTTATTAGTCAGTCAGTCCGGTAAACTCCTCTCCAGAAACCTTTCTCCGGTAGTTTCTCCAGGTGCAGACTCCACCACGACACAAACCAAACTCACTGGTTTGTTTTTTACTTGGATGAAAAAAATGTTTGCTTCTTTGTTTATTTCTTCTGAAAAAAGTTTGCTTCATGGATCATTTTTCACTGCCATGATTGACAGACACCCATCAGTCTATGTCTCAAGTTACACTTGATAAAATGAGGCGTTCAAGGACTATATCCTGGCTCGGAAATAAGAGTTATTACCGATTTGACCACAGAAACACTGTTGGTTGTTGATGTTTTCCCCTCTGAGTTTATTTGACATTGCGTGGTGGGCCTGATCAAAGGGGGCCGCGGGCCGTATCCGGCCCGGAGGCCGGAGGTTCCCCACCCCTGGTTTAAATCAATCACAAGAAGACGTCTTTTCACTATTACATCATTTTGACTCCTTCCTCAAGGGTTGTAGCAGTCTGAAGTTCATATTTAAACTGGAAAATGTTCATTGAAACCTTTTTTTATTTTCTCACATTAGACAAGACAGGATCAAATCTACATGAGTGGATTACAATGATTTCACCAGGATGTCTGTTGAGATGTGATCTCCTCAGTGCTGAGGTGATTAGGATCAACTCTGTGTGAAAAAAAACCCAGCAGATGTGAAGTGACTGAGATGAGGATCAGCAGCTCTAAATCTGAGACCATAGTTCCAGAAAAGGCTGTCTTACCAACTGCTGCTCAGGAGAGAGGTCCACCTCAAGTGGAGGAGTTGAAGTATCCCAGAGCCTTGTTCACAGGTGAGGGAAGGAGGGAGATCAACAGGCGGATTGGGGCAGTGATTCAGACGCTGACTCTAAAGATCAACCTGTCTGCTGGTGAACGTTCAGTCATCCAGGTCATGATCATCCAAAAAGGGTGTTGTAACACCAGCACGGGCACCTGCAGTGTGTTACACTGGAGCATCACCATGGATCAAGTGATCACTTCTTGAAAGTTCAGAGCTCTATGAGCCTCACAGGGCTGTTCAGTGACGCCACATGCAAAAACAGCAAAGAGATTAAAAATAAGAACTAACACACTCAATATGGCTGTAATGAATTCATCACAGATAATCTGACATCTCTCCCTGAAATTCACACTTAAAAACAAACAGGACATTTATATATGTTTTTGGTTCACTCTGATGTACATTTTTACATACTAGAACGTACTGTTGCTCATTTATGAACAAAAATAACAAGATATACGTTGTTGTCATAAAGGTGATCAGGTGGAAGGTGTGAGCTGCAGTGTTTCAGCTTGGACCTGCTGAAGCTCCTCTTCTACACGCAGACACCTCAGGTTCTGTTCACCAGAACTGATTCATGTCTGTGTTCAGAACGTCTCAGGAGTCGTCTCACTCCTTCATTCAGTCCAGACCTCTCTCACAGCTCAGTCAGATCCCAAACTCTGATGAACTTCAGCTGGAAAAGTCTTCCCCCAATAGAACGCTGCATGGAGGAGGATTACACCAGTGTATTTAGGATTTCAGAGACTTTTTAAAACTGATTTAACTTCCTGTGGTGAATTTTATTAGAAAAAGTGAGTAGAAAATGTGAGAGGAAGACATGAGGAAACATTTTGATTGAATAATGATCATAAAACCCAGCGTGTTCAGAAGTTTATCTCATGAACAAACATGGTCAGCTTGTCTTCTCTTTATCAAATAAATGGACTCAAGTTTTAAATGAGAGATCTATTTAATGAAATGGATGATTGTAAAGTCCTACCACTCTACTGAGACATGAAAAGATTGAACTATTGAATTCACTCAGATCATTTTCACGTCCTGATGAAATCAGGAGAATGTTCAGTAATATTTCAACTTGGTATAAAATGTTCATTTTAGTTCAATATTTCATGACTACTTTAGAAACAGACCTTTGTTTGAATGTTTTGACTACATTTTTAACAGCTGTGTTTTTCACCACAAACCTGTCAGGGTGTTGTAGCTGAAAGACAACAGTGACCCTCCCACACCTGAAGGAAGGAACTCAAAGAGAACAACAGTCTTTTTTGTTTTTCTTACAAAGATATTGGTAGGTTGTGACGTAATCCAAAGCTGAGCCATCAGCAGAGCAGATCTCTGGGGGTCGACTCTCTTTACTACAACACACTTCAAAGCCTGAAATAATCTTTAGGAGCTTTGTAAGGAATCTAAAACATGCTTTGCTATTTCTAAGGAATCTGTTTCTTTCTATTGTGCTTCCATTGCTGGTTTGTAGAAGATAAACAAAACCAACAATAAAAGGTCAGACAGGAGTTCTGGAATCACTGGAGTCAGTGTGATAACCTTTGAGAAATGCTGTGTTGTTTATCTCTTGTTTTTGTTTTTTCATCTGTAGAAATGCTAAAAAGAAAAAAATCTAAAAAAGAAAAACATGTAAGAATGTAGGAGCCATCGTATTGTGTTTTAATGTCCTTAAAGCGGCTCTCTGGAGCATTTTTCTATGTATCAAAGTTTTCTAAATGTTTTAAAGGGTCCATCAGGGAGGTATCTTGTTGTTATGGGTCAAATTTATCAAATTTGATATTAGCGAATGTCTATGCCCCAAACTGGGATGATGATAATTTTTTCAGACATTTTTTCTCATCACTACCTGACCTTGACTCATCCAACTTGATATTGGGGGGTGATTTTAATTGTTGGATTAATCCTCATTTGGATAGATCATCCTCGGCTCCAAGTTCATCTTCTCGGTCAGCCAAGGTAATTAGGGGTTTCATGGAGGAATTTGGTATGGTTGACCACTGGCGCACCTATAATCCTTTAAAAAGACAATATTCTTTCTTTTCGCCAGTTCATCATACGTATACACGTATAGATTTTTTCTTAGTACATAAAAAATTCCTTAATATGGTTTCAGCGTGTGACTATAACCCTATCATTCTATCAGATCATGCTTCTGTATTTATGAATATATATTTAAATAAGAAGCTGGTAACACGAATACCCTGGCGCTTAAACTCACAGTTACTTCTGGAAGAAGACTTTGTTAAATTTATAAATGACCGCATAGACTTATTCCTACAAACTAACAGAACCCCTGGCATCTCTGCCTCTTTGTTGTGGGAGACTATGAAGGCTTACATCCGAGGCGAAATAATATCTTTTGAGGCTAATAGAAAAAGGACATGGAGGGACAAGTTAAGCCAGCTGGCTTGTAAAATAGCTGAATTAGATCTGAACTATTCAACGTCTAAATCACCAGATGTGTATAAAGAACACATAACGCTGCAAACTGAATATGATTTGTTAATGACTCAACGCACCACTGAGCTACTTTTAAGGTCCAGGTCCAAATTTTATGAACACGGAGACAAACAAGGGAAACTATTAGCTCACAGACTTCGTCAGATTATGTCTTCCCAAATAATCTCTCAAATACAGACTCGCTCGGGTTTAACCTCTGACCCATTGGAGATTAATAACTGTTTTAGAGAATTTTATGCATCACTTTACGCTTCTGAGGTGAACCCAACGATGGCTGAATTGAATAATTTTTGTGGGAAGCTGGATATTCCTACCCTAGACCCGGTCCTGGCCCAGGGATTAGAGAAGCCGATTACCCCAGCCGAACTTAAGGCAGCAGTGACATCATTACAATCAGGGAAGAGCCCTGGGCCGGATGGCTTTCCTGTTGAATTTTATAAGGTCTTTTGGGAGAAAATAGCATCTTTGATCCTGGAGGTTTTTACAGAATCCTTTGATTCTGGCTCCCTCCCACAAACCTTGTCTCAGACCTGTATAACCTTGCTGCTGAAAAAGGGAAAAGATCCGTTAAATTGTGGTTCGTATCGACCAATTAGCCTACTTAATGTAGACTTCAAAATACTATCTAAATTACTAGCTCGAAGGCTGGAAACAATTCTTCCATCTATTATTTCAATGGACCAGACAGGTTTTATTCAAGGCAGACATTCTTTTTTTAACCTGAGACAAGTGTTTAATGTGATATGTAATCATGACTCTTCCACTCCTACTGAGGCTTTAATTTCATTGGATGCAGAAAAAGCATTTGACAGGGTGGAGTGGAATTACTTATTTTTTGTTTTGGAGATATTTGGTCTAGGGTCCAGTTTCATAACTTGGGTTAAATTATTATACTCTTCACCACAGGCCACGGTTAAAACTAATGGTTTAACTTCGACCCCTTTCTCTCTCCAGCGATCCACAAGACAGGGATGCCCACTTAGCCCCCTGTTGTTAGCTATAGCTATAGAACCTTTGTCTATTGTTATTCGGAGTCATCCCGGACTCACAGGAATTATCAGGAATAGAGTGGAATCCAGAATTACCCTTTATGCAGATGACCTGCTCCTATTCGTTTCTAATGTATCTCAATCTATCCCAGTTACACTTTCCATTCTGGAGTCATTTAGTAAAATATGGGGTTACAAGGTGAATTTTACTAAGAGCAGTGTTGGGCAAGTTACTTCAAAACTGTAATGCATTATTTATTACCTGTTACTGTCATTTTAAAGTAATCCCTTACATTACAATATTACTGTTTTTAAATGTAAGGCATTACACTACTTTTGCATTACTTTTAGTTACTCTCACCAAAATACCTGTAAATATGGATTTGACCATAAATGTAGCTCATTCTACATCCAGTGGAAGGTCATGTGATGGATACATGGAGATATCATCTATCTGTATATTAACCCATTCATCCATCCATCCATCCATCATTTATCCATTATTTATCATTCATCCATCCATCCATCATTTATTCATCCATCATTTATCATCCATCCATCCATCCATCATTTATCATCTATCTATCCATCCATCATTTATTCATCCATCATTTATCATCCATCCATCCATCCATCATTTATTCATCCATCCATCGATCCATCATTTATTCATCCATCCATCCATCCATCATTTATTCATCCATCCATCCATCCATACATCCATCCATCCATACATCCATCCATCAATCAATCATTTATCATCCATCCATCCATCATTATTCATCCATCCTGACGCAATCATCTTTATCCATCCATCCATCATTTATTCATCCATCCATCCATACATCCATCCATCAATCAATCATTTATCATCCATCCATACATCCATTATTATTCATCCATCCTGACGCAATCATCTTTATCCATCCATCCATCATTTATTCATCAATCCATCTGACCGTATATTAATCTATCATATTTACTTATAGTATATTCAAATCTATACACACATATATATACCTGAGGGAGCTTGTGCACATGGGGAGTTCCTATTCATTAGTTTGACTCCTACCTTCACCTGTGTGCTTCGATCTCCTCCTCCCTCCTGCAGCAGGCAGCGGACGCTGCATGACGCGCGCTTTCCTCTGCTCGGTGCGCGCAAGAGAGCGAGCTCTCCAACTTCTGATGTTATTAATCTAGTCTGTTAGAGTGAATCTTTATCAGGAAACTTCTCAGTTCACTTCAGTTTCCGAGCGGAGCGCTGCGGGTCTTGGTTACTGTGAGCGCGCAGGACTTGGGCAGCACACGCGACTTGTGCGCGCTCCTCCGACACAGTTTGGAACCACGCATGAGTTTACTCAGTGGCGGCCCGTCCATAGGGGGCGCTCGGGCGCCGCCCCACCAGTCCCAAGAGGAAGAAGAAGAGAAATAGGGATCACAAAATATAAAAAACTAACATAAAAATAAAACTAAACGAGCTATCCATTATATATACAATAAGTGCTGTGTATAATCTGCATTTAGGTGTAGTTTAGAAAGGTTTTCTTACTATTTTTTACTGGACCGATAGGTCGTGTTTCTTTGGGTTCTAGTGCGCATGTCTGGACGGGACGCCGTCCCAACATAGCGCATTGTTTTTTGCCCCTGATGCATGCGCACTGGCAAATTTTTCCTGACGCATGCGCACTGAGTGCAAAAAATAGGAGATCGCTCGGGACGCAGGTCTCCAGCGTCCCTGTGTGACATGCGCACAACAGCAGGAGGCTGGAGTGTTGCTCAGACCGAAACCGGAAGTTCTTGCTCTCTTTTTAATGGAGGGTAGAAAATGGATATTTATTCAAAGAATCCTTCTTTCCTGCTTGTGAAAACAAGCCGAATGATTCAATTTGTCCTGATTTCATCAACTCAATGGTGAGTGACTTCGTTTGTTTGTTTCTTTTTCTTAATAACTATGTGTCTGTCACGGATTTTCCCATTCAAAAACCCCATAGGCGGAGCTAGCCGCGGCTAGCAATGCTAAGTCCTGATGAGTGAATTTATACCTTAAATAGCGACATGTGTTTGTTGAGGTGTATGCCGAATGTTAGAGAAATACAGGTACTGCTGATTGAATACGTTGGTTTATGTAGTTTAGCCCGTTTTTCATGCGTTTTCTCTACTTTTCATTAAATTATTATGGCGTTTTAAGAAAGTTTGGTCTGACTGGGTTTGATGGGACTTATTAGTGGATTTGACTTTATTTTGTTGTTAATTCACTTCATTAGTTGAGCTGATTGTCATGACTTGCTTGGTTAGTGGTTGTTGTCTGAATTGTAACATTAATTATCTGACTGTATTAGTTAGAGATGGATTTATTTGTTTGTGGTGTCAGTAGAAAGCTAATTGTGAATATTAAGTAATGTTTTTGACTTTGCCAGGTTGTTTTTTCCTTGAAACTTTTACAACTTCTGTTGTGACCACATTTTGGTTGTTTTTTATTTGTATCTGATTATATTGATATTATTCTAAGGTCTCCTCATGAAGACTTTATGATTTCTTTACTGTTTGATGTGTAGAATTAGACCTAACAGCTCCACATTTCTAGAGAACTGGTGGTACTAGGGATTTTTACCAGCAAAATATTCAGTCAGATGAAAATATTATCATTCCCTGCCCTAGTGGTGATATGTGATTTTTTTTTTGCGCATCTGAAAACTGACTAGCAAAAATGCGCCCCACCCAAAAAAAATGTCACCAGCCGCTACTGAGTTTACTGCATGACCCAGACAGAACCGGACTCCTCTCTGCTCTGTCTGACTACAGGAAGTGAAACATTTGGCGCTGAGTGATGTTTCTCCTCTGGAAAACCACCACTTCAATCCGGGTTAAACATGCACTGTAATGCGCGCGTTACTGACATTGTACCGAGTAAAATATTACAGATTTTTTTTCTGTAATGCCTTACATTACTGCGTTACCGCAAAAAGCAATGCATTACAGTAATTAATTACTTTTGTAACTCGTTACTCCCAACACTGACTAAGAGTGAGTTATTTCTTGTTAATGGATCCTCTAAACATTGCTCTCTTGATAATGTCCCATTCAAATTAGCCAGAACAGGTTTTAACAACCTAGGTATATATGTTTCAGATACTTATGGTAAATTATTTAAAAGAAATTTCACCTCACTGGTGACCCAAATTAAGTATGATCTTGATCGTTGGCCCATTTTATATTTATCTGTGGCTGCCAGGATCAATACAATAAAGATGAATATCCTACCTCGCCTAATGTACCTGTTTCAATGTATACCAATATACATCCCCCGCTCCTTTTTCCGTATGCTTGACGGTATTATTTTGGATTTTATTTGGAGTAAAAAACACCCAAGTTGAGACTTCAATCTCTTCAAAGAGCTAAAGAATTGGGGGGGGATGGCATTGCCAAATATGCTGTTTTATTATTGGGCAGTAAATATAAGGAATTTGAACTTCTGGATTCAGCATGGGACCCTTGACCCCTCACCAAAATGGTTAACTATTGAGGCCAGCTCTACATATCCGATTCTTTTGCAGTCTCTATTACATTCGCAGCGTCTCTCATCTATTTCTAAATATACAAATAATATTATCGTCAAATCAATCGACTCTATCGACTCTTAGACGGATAGGCACCAGCTGCCCCGCGACCCTCTGTGGAGGATTAAGCGGCTACAGAAAATGGATGGATGGACTCTTGGACGGTCAAAGAAATTTTATGAGATCTGGAGTCCATTTTTAGATCTGGTTAAAGGACCACAATAAACATTTAAGCCAGACTGAGTCTTGACTGTTAAAATTTGATATATTGTATTTATGAGTTGCTATGGGACGTATTTTATTTTGTTTGATCTGTAATAATCTTTTGGACTTATTTCACTTTTCTTTTGCACTGAAATACTGTCTACTAATTTGTCTAGTTTGTTTTACTATGTACCAGGTTAGAGCACCGGGTGGGGGGGGAGGGGGGGGTGAGATGGGATTATTTTGTATGTTTTGAGTGTTTTGTTTTTATATTGTTATTTGTTTATTTATTTAATAAAAAAAAATTAAAAAATGATATTTCAGGTCTAAACTATGATCTATGGGTTGAGTTCCACAACATCTGTCATTCTGATGAAGACCCTCCTTCCTCCTAGAGCCCCCTTTCCATTATTTCTTGCGCTGACATTTTTCAGCCAATGAAATTCAAATTTCTGCATTCTCTCAACATGCACGTGCATCGACCAAACCTGTACCAGTAGGGGGCGCTGTCGTACAGGACGCTCCGTGTGTTTCTCTGCCGTCTCAGCCGTTCACTGAGGACTCACGGCTCATTTCTACTAAAAACCTACCCATTCTCCAGCTAAAGACGGGTTTATTTTTATTTTTAAACCTTTCACCTCACAGAATGGCAAGGCTTGACAGGATTACGCGTTTATTTTGGTCAGAAAGTTCATCCAGGGCCGAGTCAAGTTCAGCTTCAGAGTCCAGCAGCAGCTCTCTGCTAACAGAGCTAATATCAGAAGCAGCAGGGACAGAGAGGGCTCATCAGACCCTCGTAGTGTTGTTGGAATAAGATTGTGAACTGTGAGTGATTAAACCCTACACATTGAGCTGTACAGTTCATGTCCGAAGTATATGCGCCGCGTGCACGCGCGCACACGCGACCGGACGTGCGTGTTGAGATGTTTTGAGGAGGAGCCTTTGGACGCTAGATTCAAAAACTGCTCTCCTGATGAAATCTTCCAGAGTGCGGCTTTAACCCTCAGGCTTCATTCTAATTTACTAAGAACAACCTGTGAGCCTCATCTGGAGCTAAACTGATCCTAAACATATGATGGAAGATCTCCAGAGGGATTGGTCCATTCACAACTAGTTCTGCTCTAAATGACTGTTTTCAACTCCGTCTGGTGATTTTCACATCTTTGTCATTGATTTCAGATGATTCTAAAACACTTTCAACCACTAGAAAGGAAGACAAATCCCAGTGAAACCAGTAGAACTAAAGAGAAGCTGCTGTCAGCCTGTTGAGGCTCACTCACATAGAGGTGTTTCCACAGGTGATTGTCACCTATCAGATTCAACACAGCTCTAAATGTTAGCAGTAGCTAGAAATGTGTCTGATGTGTGTTTGACTTGATCAGAAACAATGTTTCAAACTAAAAACCTCTCTAAGGCTCTTCAGATCCTATGAATCTCTACACATTCTAAATGGATCCTATCAGCTGTCAAACTCATGACGTTTGTTTCTCTTTCAGAAGAAGAAAGGAGATGTTTCTGATATTTAGGGCCTGGTTAATTGAGCTTTCAGTACTTTCTAAAGTACTTCATTGTACTACATAGTTTGATGATGTCACTGATAACTTGTTGATATCAAAGCATTTGAACAGTCAGGTCTTTTTCATCAGTTTTCAACAGTTTCTTCATGTTTTCCTCTGAACTCAATAAACTGCTAACATCAGCAAACGGAGCAACTTCTACCTTGTAAAAGCAGAATCCAAATGATTGGTTTGTGTTTGTGGAGTTGGTGTTGTGTTTGTGTGTTGCTGGGAAATGTCAGACTCTTTGAAGGTCAGGAGGAGGTGACAAAGAGCTCCAGTATCAGGTGAGATGGTCAGAAGCTTCAGTCCAGCAGCAGATCAGCATCAACAGCTGAAGATCGACTGAAGCAGGTCCCAGTTTGTTCAGAGGAACTTAGAATGATGTCAGAGCTCCACATCAGCTCATCTTTAAACCAACAACTGGACCAACACTCATCATCTACTTCTAATCAATATGAAGGATTCATCATGAAGTCAGCTCTGCTAGGAGAGCGCTGAGTCAGCATTTACACTTTCACTTTTTCACTCCTGTTCTCTGACACTTCACTGGATCATCCCACCCAAAGCCTTTCTGACACATTTCTTGCAACGCTCTTTTACCTTCTAAAATGAAAGGGGCAAGAAACCCTAAGGGGTCATAAAGAGATGCTACGACAGAGAGAATACCATGGCGTGTCAATGGTTTCTCTTCAAGTGCTACTTGGAAGAAAAAATGGTCATTTTCTACATTCCAACTTATGCCTAGCACTCATTGCACTGGGAGATCATTGTAGTTGAGATCGATGTCTTTTATCTAAACTGCGCGTTCGGTTACATCGATTGAGTTTAGAACTTCTCTGTTGTTGGAAAGAAACTTGTGAAGATGTAGCTTTCCTTTAGCACAAAGAGCTTGAGTCTCCTTCACAAGTTGAGTTGCCTCTTCAACTGTTTCCACACTCACAAGTCCATCATCCACATAAAAATGTCTTTTGATAAAGGTGGCTGCCAGTTGGTACTCTTTCTCATTTTCATTTGCCAGGTGCTTCATCCTGTAATTAGCGCAGCCAGGGGATGAGGATGCACCAAAGAGGTGGACTTTCATGCGGTACTCGCTGGGCTCCAAGTCTGTGTTCCCATTTTCCCACTAGAGAAACCTCAGATAGTCTCTGTCCTCTGAGCTGACGTGGAACCTGTGAAACATCTTCTCCACGTCACACATGACTGCAATGGGATGCTTGCAAAAATGGTATAACACTCCTGTTAGTCCATTTGTAAGATCAGGCCGTGTTAGCAGAGGATCATTTAAAGCTGTCCCCTCAAACAGTGCTACCCTGATCTTGTCCGGCCTTCATGGGTGATAAACACCGTGGTGTGGTATGTACCAGACATGTCCTGGTGTTGGCTGAGTATCCACCCTTTCAGCATCACCATCTCTAAAGGCTGGATATGTCAGACTGTCCTGCTGGCATTCTGTCCTTCTACAGAGTCTCCTCTGACTCACTGATCCACCTCCACACCTTCAACACCACATTCACTCAAACTCTTTATCCT
>SSNR01000760.1:118042-128586 GCA_006937965.1 Callopanchax toddi | reverse complement strand
GGGGTGAGTCTTGTGTCTATAGGGGTGAGTCTTGTGTCTGTAGGGCTGATTCTTGTGTCTAGGGGTGAGTCTTGTGTCTAGGGGTGAGTCTTGTGTCTATAGGGGTGAGTCTTGTGTCTATAGGGGTGAGTCTTGTGTCTATAGGGGTGAGTCTGGTGTCTCTAGGGGTGAGTCTGGTGTCTATAGGGGTGAGTCTGGTGTCTATAGGGGTGAGTCCTGTGTCTGTAGGGGTGAGTCTTGTGTCTCTAGGGGTGAGTCTGGTGTCTATAGGGGTGAGTCGTGTGTCTAGGGGTGAGTCGTGTCTCTAGGGGTGAGTCTTGTGTCTCTAGGGGTGAGTCTGGTGTCTATAGGGGTGAGTCTGGTGTCTATAGGGGTGAGTCGTGTGTCTAGGGGTGAGTCTGGTGTCTATAGGGGTGAGTCGTGTCTCTAGGGGTGAGTCTGGTGTCTCTACGGGTGAGTCGTGTCTCTAGGGGTGAGTCTGGTGTCTATAGGGGTGAGTCTGGTGTCTATAGGGGTGAGTCGTGTGTCTATAGGGGTGAGTCTCGTGTCTCTAGGGGTGAGTCTTGTGTCTAGGGGGGTGACTCGTGTCTATAGGGGTGAGTCTGGTGTCTATAGGGGTGAGTCTGGTGTCTAGGGGTGAGTCGTGTCTCTAGGGGTGGTCTTGTGTCTATAGGGGTGAGTCTGGTGTCTCTAGGGGTGAGTCTGGTGTCTATAGGGGTGAGTCTTGTGTCTCTAGGGGTGAGTCTTGTGTCTGTAGGGGTGAGTCTTGTGTCTGTAGGGCTGATTCTTGTGTCTAGGGGTGAGTCTTGTGTCTAGGGGTGAGTCTTGTGTCTATAGGGGTGAGTCTTGTGTCTATAGGGGTGAGTCTGGTGTCTATAGGGGTGAGTCTGGTGTCTCTAGGGGTGAGTCTGGTGTCTATAGGGGTGAGTCTGGTGTCTCTAGGGGTGAGTCTGGTGTCTCTAGGGGTGAGTCTGGTGTCTCTAGGGGTGAGTCTTGTGTCTCTAGGGGTGAGTCTNCACACAGTTGATGTAGATTCATTCTGCAGAGGATCAGACTGCAGGACCTTCCACAGGAGAAAACCTCAGATTTATCCTCACATCCAACCCGTGTGCTGGTGCTTCTACTTAATTCATTCTCATGGTGACAAAATTTAAACACAGTTCTGTTGTCGGGATCACAGTCAGTGAAACTGATCTGATTGGTTCGCTGAGGGTTGATTTCACGCTGACTGAATGTAAACTTTGTGATGTCTGACTTATTTAGACTAAGAGGATTCGTCTGCTGTGGGGCTGGAACTGGTTCTTCCCTTACTGTGACGTTAGAGGATAGGTGACTTTAAATATAGAACCTAAAAGGTTCTCTCTACTCAGCGAATTATATCAAATTCTGTTCAGGTTGTTTATGAAGAACCAACTGACAATGAACCTGAATAGAATCAGGTTTGAAAAGGAGTCCCATCGAGTCCAGACCCGTTAAACTGGTTTCATGATTAATGATAAGCTGCTGTTGGTTCTGAGCTGCTCCTTCAGGTTGAAAGTCATCAGAGCCGTAAACCCCTCGTTACAGACACAGTAAAAGTCATGGGAGCGATGAAAATGAGGTGAGCGTGTCCTCGGTGGCCTGTGAGCAACGCCAGGCGTTAATCAGTGCTTCGACACCAGCCTTGAAAGTCACACTGACTCAGTCTTCCAGTGATGATGGTGTAGCGTAATATAACCTGATTTTATTGTTATAATACGGACACACTTCTGCAAGGTTATTAGCTTAGTTTCTGTCGGTTTTATGCTAGCGACTGTTAGCTACCTTCACTAACCTAATGGTTATGCAGGATACTTTAGGTTCTTTTGATTCAAAGGGAAGACCTACGTACGTTATATTTGGAAGTTATAACCCAGAAGCAGACTTAGACTACAGTTATTTTATTAAAGAAACAGGTTGAACGAACAGACAGATATGAGGTAGATTGTTGCATCTTAAGAGATTCTTCTGATGTTATTAAGCTGAGAGTTAATGACGAGAGCCCGCGAGATATTAAATATCTCTAGGGAGTCTGAGCTAGTTATGAAGGGAGCTGAAACTAAGTTGACAGGAGTGTTATTGATCAAGAGCCTCAGTTTACCAGATCGGAGTTGATACCTTGCTGAAACCGCTCCAAGATCGCCTCGGCGTGAGAGGTGGAGGTTCATCGGTGAGATCGTTGGTCTGACGAACCTCGGATTGTAGGGTCGTCGGTAGGCTGTGAGAACCTGACGGACCTCGGTTCGGTCCCCGGTGAACGGGAAGTCACTCGAGGCACGGAGGCGTCTGAATGAGTCGGCGTCAGCGGCTCCATGATCGGCTGGTGCAGAGGCTAACAGGCTTTCCCCATGGCTGGTGAACAGAAGCAGACGGATGGTGTCTGGCTTCTAGCCGGGGGAAAATGTCCTCGACTGCTTGGGGCTAGGACCCAAACGGGCAGTCGGCATCAAGGCCCACCGTGTAGCGGAGAAAAACGGTGAGCTGTTCTCTCGTCGTAGGTTGAACGAGAACTCCTTAGCTTCCAGGCAGAAAGTCTGACAGTGGAAAATTTTGGACGCGTGGCCCAATGGGAAGGAATTACCAAGTCACGTGGTTCTCGTCATTAAGGAAGCCCAGGACAAACTTAGATGGATTATTAATATGCTTTAACTTTTTAGCAAAAGTAGAAACATAACATAAATACTGATGCAACATCAACATTCATTAATACTGGAAGAAAATGAATTAATCATATTAAGACATTTCTGGACAGTGGATTAAAGGTAGTGTCTTTTTAGAATGAGACATCAAAGAGTCTTTGAGTTTAATTATTAACTAAAGAACGTCTGAGTCTTCCGACACGACCGGGTCCTGGAAGAAATGTTGATTCAGGTTACAACATAATAAAAGAGTCATTTTAATCCAAGTTATTGGGAAAAAGATGAGTTATTGTATTCATGAACCAAAGGTCAGAAATCAGAGATAGTAACGCCTTTGCCGGCGCTACAATGGTCAGACCTCACAGGCTGGTATCCGATCGTCTGGGCTCATGTTTCAAATCTGACCACGATGCTGAACGGCTTTCCTGTGTTTTCACCTGATTTCAAACGTTGTAAATACATCCAGGGTTAGCGGGGATGAAGTCTGTGGGCTTTGGTTCTGTAGGGGTGAGTCTTGTGTCTGTAGGGGTGAGTCTTGTGTCTGTAGGGGTGAGTCTGGTGTCTATAGGGGTGAGTCTTGTGTCTAGGGGTGAGTCTTGTGTCTATAGGGGTGAGTCTTGTGTCTATAGGGGTGAGTCTTGTGTCTATAGGGGTGAGTCTTGTGTCTATAGGGGTGAGTCTGGTGTCTATAGGGGTGAGTCTGGTGTCTATAGGGGTGAGTCGTGTCTCTAGGGGTGAGTCTGGTGTCTAGGGGTGAGTCGTGTCTCTAGGGGTGAGTCTGGTGTCTATAGGGGTGAGTCTGGTGTCTATAGGGGTGAGTCGTGTCTCTAGGGGTGAGTCTGGTGTCTATAGGGGTGAGTCGTGTGTCTAGGGGTGAGTCTGGTGTCTATAGGGGTGAGTCGTGTCTCTAGGGGTGAGTCTGGTGTCTATAGGGGTGAGTCTGGTGTCTAGGGGTGAGTCGTGTCTCTAGGGGTGAGTCTGGTGTCTATAGGGGTGAGTCTGGTGTCTATAGGGGTGAGTCGTGTCTCTAGGGGTGAGTCTGGTGTCTATAGGGGTGAGTCTGGTGTCTCTAGGGGTGAGTCGTGTCTATAGGGGTGAGTCTGGTGTCTGTAGGGGTGATTTTTGTGTCTATAGGGGTGAGTCTTGTGTCTGTAGGGGTGATTCTTGTGTCTAGGGGTGAGTCTTGTGTCTAGGGGTGAGTCTGGTGTCTATAGGGGTGAGTCGTGTCTCTAGGGGTGAGTCTGGTGTCTATAGGGGTGAGTCTGGTGTCTATAGGGGTGAGTCTGGTGTCTATAGGGGTGAGTCGTGTGTCTAGGGGTGAGTCTGGTGTCTATAGGGGTGAGTCGTGTGTCTAGGGGTGAGTCTGGTGTCTATAGGGGTGAGTCTGGTGTCTCTAGGGGTGAGTCGTGTCTCTAGGGGTGAGTCTGGTGTCTATAGGGGTGAGTCTGGTGTCTATAGGGGTGAGTCGTGTCTCTAGGGGTGAGTCTGGTGTCTATAGGGGTGAGTCGTGTGTCTAGGGGTGAGTCTGGTGTCTATAGGGGTGAGTCTGAGCTCCGTAGTGGTGATTAGGGTGCCCCTTGGGGCGAGTCTACCTAAAGAACAGTAGAAAGACCCTGAGGTTCCCAAACCTGACCCCCTCCCCTCTACTGGTCTGATCTGCTCCATAAAGACCAGAACCTGGAAGAGAGACCACATCAGAGGACTTTTCTCCTGACTCTGACTATAAAGCTCTCTAATGAGTGACTTCATTCTCTGAGCTCCACATGAAGCTCAGGCAGGAGGATCAGAGTTAGATGTGTGATCAGAGCCTGCAGAGACCTTCCTGTGGTGACAGACTGCTGCCTCTGGCCAGCTCCATGTGTCGCTTTGCTCTGAAGGAACAAGTGGAGTGTGTCTCTGGCTTTCTGCTGAATTTGTTTTACCATCACGACGACGACAACACGACTCCAGATAAACAAGAAAACATCAATAGAATCTGGAACAAACAGGCAGAGATGCACTGCTTCAGATCCACGGGTCTACAAGACCAGTGTCTGCTTTTACAGATGGACGTGTTCTATATGTGCGCTTCATGTGGATACAGATATTAAACTATTATTATCATTATGGAGTGGTGTGTAGCTCAGTAGAGCAGCCATTTGACAACCAGAGAGTCTGGTTCAGTCCCAGATCCAGCTGGGTTACGTTGTCATGTCCTTAGAGACACGTCACCCACCTTTTCTACTGGTGGTGGTCAGAGAGACCTGGTGGAGGTCAGAGGGACCTGGTGGAGGTCAGAGGGACCTGGTGGAGGTCAGAGAGACCTGGTGGAGGTCAGAGAGACCTGGTGGAAGTCAGAGGGACCTGGTGGAGGTCAGAGAGACCTGGTGGAGGTCAGAGGGACCTGGTGGAGGTCAGAGAGACCTGGTGGTGGTTAGAGGGACCTGGTGGAGGTCAGAGAGACCTGGTGGTGGTCAGAGAGACCTGGTGGAAGTCAGAGGGACCTGGTGGTGGTCAGAGAGACCTGGTGGAAGTCAGAGGGACCTGGTGGTGGTCAGAGGGACCTGGTGGAGGTCAGAGAGACCTGGTGGAGGTCAAAGGGACCTGGTGGAGGTCAGAGACCTGGTGGAGGTCAGAGAGACCTGGTGGAAGTCAGAGGGACCTGGTGGTGGTCAGAGGGACCTGGTGGTGGTCAGAGAGACCTGGTGGAAGTCAGAGGGACCTGGTGGTGGTCAGAGGGACCTGGTGGAGGTCAGAGAGACCTGGTGGAGGTCAGAGAGACCTGGTGGAAGTCAGAGGGACCTGGTGGAGGTCAGAGGGACCTGGTGGAGGTCAGAGGGACCTGGTGGAGGTCAGAGAGACCTGGTGGTGGTCAGAGAGACCTGGTGGTGGTCAGAGGGACCTGGTGGAGGTCAGAGAGACCTGGTGGAGGTCAGACTGTGATGTAAGTCCATGACTTAGAGCTCTGTCCTACTGTGGGACCTCTCCTAACCGTCCAACACCGTTTTAGTGGTTAATAACTCTAATTGGTTGTTTTCACAGAGGTCCATTCACAAAATGACATTTACATTTCAGCATCTGTCAAGAGAGCCTTTGTTATAGAAATGTTTCCTACTCAAAAACCACCATCGTGATGGACAGGTGGACAGATGGATGGGTGGACAGGTGGACAGAGAAATGAACAGAAATGCTAGCTGATGGTCTCTGGTTCTAAATGGCTCGCCCCTCTGAGAGCTGGACGCTGCCTGTCCTCTAGACATGTAAAGAAATCAGTTCACCAGGAGACTTCTGAGGACACTTGTCCCCTGAGCAGGAGAGGGCTGTGGGAGTTGAACACACACCTCTGCAGCCTCCTGGCTGTTAGCTGGTGGTCCTCAATGCAGACCGGCTCCTTAAGGAAGGGCCGCTTCATTTATAGAACGACTAATGAGGGACGGAGACGTTGACCATATGACCACATGTCTCCCATGGGGGACAACACCGCCCTCAAGCAGCACCAGATGAAAGCTGTGAAGTGAAGCATGGAGTCGCCGGTCCTGAGCAGAAGTCGTTTACATGGACGGAGACGGTTCTGACTCCATGAGTAGGTTAGGACCAACAGACTCTTATGTCTGAGTCCAGCACCGAAGGGGAAGGTTAGCTCAGATCCTGATCCCCATCCATCTGGGAAAGGTTAGCCTAGCTGGAGGAGTCCACCGTTCTACAATCAGCTGTCTTCTCAAGAGTGGACATTCCAGCAGGTTCATGTAGAGCTCCGTCTGAGACTGTACAGGTTAAAGGTCAGGGTGTCGTCTGACCTGAACCACAAGACTTCAGGAACAAGGATTCCAAATGGAGATATTTACCCATAATGCACTGTAGCTTAAACAGCTGATCCCAGCTGTCAGCATGGTGGTTTGGGCTCCTTGAGTCACTGAGTCCACCTCTGGACCTGGTTCTGGTGTGAGTCCGTGTTGAGTAGCTCCAGCTCCAGATCGTTCCTACATGTTGATGAAAACTCTAGAATCGTTTTGTCCATGAAGTCGACTCCGATGGTTTAAACTGACCTGAATCTCCGAAAAACGTCTTTCTACTGAAACTGAAGGCTGCAGATCGCTGACAAGTTACTGACTCGTTTAGGAAACAAGTCTCGCTCCAAGAAAGTCTCAAAGGTTTTGACCACGTGACGAGTTTCCAGGCGTAGTGCTACAGAACAGCTGACTGACTCTGCAGTGAACACGTGGAACGCAGAACATGAGTCCTCCAAAGTGTCCTCGATGTTGACGGACAGCAGACATCTCCTAGACTCGTCCTGATTGGCTGCTGTAACTGGTTGTTACTGGTCAACTGGTTCATGCTTTTTATGCTTGTGTGAAACTGCAGAGCCACAGTCCTGCTGTAGGAAGACCGACGTCCGCTCTTCAACAACAACATGGAAACGCTCATCTGGAATTACACCGACAGCTAACGGAGAGCTGACCCGGGTCCTGGACAGTCAGCTGACCCAGGTCCTGGACAGTCAGCTGACCCGGGTCCTGGACAGTCAGCTGACCTAGGTCCTGGACAGTCAGCTGACCTAGGTCCTGGACAGTCAGCTGACCCAGGTCCTGGACAGTCAGCTGATCCAGGTCCTGGACAGTCAGCTGATTCAGGTCCTGGACAGTCAGCTGACCCGGGTCCTGGACAGTCAGCTGATTCGGGTCCTGGACAGTCAGCTGACCCGGGTCCTGGACAGTCAGCTGACCCGGGTCCTGGACAGTCAGCTGACCCGGGTCCTGGACAGTCAGCTGACCCAGGTCCTGGACAGTCAGCTGACCCAGGTCCTGGACAGTCAGCTGATTCGGGTCCTGGACAGTCAGCTGATCCAGGTCTTGGACAGTCAGCTGATCCAGGTCTTGGACAGTCAGCTGATCCAGGTCTTGGACAGTCAGCTGATCCAGGTCCTGGACAGTCAGCTGACCCAGGTCCTGGACAGTCAGCTGATCCAGGTCTTGGACAGTCAGCTGATCCAGGTCTTGGACAGTCAGCTGATCCAGGTCCTGGACAGTCAGCTGATTCAGGTCTTGGACAGTCAGCTGATTCAGGTCCTGGACAGTCAGCTGATCCAGGTCCTGGACAGTCAGCTGATTCAGGTCCTGGACAGTCAGCTGATTCAGGTCCTGGACAGTCAGCTGATTCGGGTCCTGGACAGTCAGCTGATCCGGGTCCTGGACAGTCAGCTGACCCAGGTCCTGGACAGTCAGCTGATCCAGGTCTTGGACAGTCAGCTGATCCAGGTCTTGGACAGTCAGCTGATCCAGGTCTTGGACAGTCAGCTGATCCGGGTCCTGGACAGTCAGCTGACCCAGGTCCTGGACAGTCAGCTGATCCAGGTCTTGGACAGTCAGCTGATCCAGGTCTTGGACAGTCAGCTGATCCAGGTCCTGGACAGTCAGCTGATTCAGGTCTTGGACAGTCAGCTGATTCAGGTCCTGGACAGTCAGCTGATCCAGGTCCTGGACAGTCAGCTGATTCAGGTCCTGGACAGTCAGCTGATTCAGGTCCTGGACAGTCAGCTGATTCGGGTCCTGGACAGTCAGCTGATCCGGGTCCTGGACAGTCAGCTGACCCAGGTCCTGGACAGTCAGCTGACCTAGGTCCTGGACAGTCAGCTGATTCGGGTCTTGGACAGTCAGCTGATCCAGGTCTTGGACAGTCAGCTGATCCAGGTCTTGGACAGTCAGCTGACCCAGGTCCTGGACAGTCAGCTGATCCAGGTCTTGGACAGTCAGCTGATCCAGGTCTTGGACAGTCAGCTGATCCAGGTCTTGGACAGTCAGCTGATTCAGGTCTTGGACAGTCAGCTGATTCAGGTCCTGGACAGTCAGCTGATCCAGGTCCTGGACAGTCAGCTGATCCGGGTCTTGGACAGTCAGCTGATCCAGGTCCTGGACAGTCAGCTGATCCGGGTCCTGGACATTCAGCTGATCCAGGTCCTGGACAGTCAGCTGATCCGGGTCCTGGACAGTCAGCTGATCCGGGTCCTGGACAGTCAGCTGATCCGGGTCCTGGACAGTCAGCTGATTCAGGTCCTGGACAGTCAGCTGACCCGGGTCCTGGACAGTCAGCTGATTCAGGTCCTGGACAGTCAGCTGATCCGGGTCCTGGACATTCAGGTCCTGGACAGTCAGCTGATCCGGGTCCTGGACAGTCAGCTGATTCAGGTCCTGGACATTCAGGTCCTGGACAGTCAGCTGATTCGGGTCCTGGACAGTCAGCTGACCCGGGTCCTGGACAGTCAGCTGATTCAGGTCCTGGACAGTCAGCTGATTCAGGTCCTGGACAGTCAGCTGATTCAGGTCCTGGACAGTCAGCTGATCCAGGTCTTGGACAGTCAGCTGATTCAGGTCCTGGACAGTCAGCTGATCCAGTTCTTGGACAGTCAGCTGATCCAGGTCCTGGACAGTCAGCTGATTCAGGTCCTGGACAGTCAGCTGATTCGGGTCCTGGACAGTCAGCTGATCCAGTTCTTGGACAGTCAGCTGATCCAGGTCCTGGACAGTCAGCTGATTCGGGTCCTGGACAGTCAGCTGATTCGGGTCCTGGACAGTCAGCTGATTCGGGTCCTGGACATTCAGGTCCTGGACAGTCAGCTGATCCGGGTCCTGGACAGTCAGCTGATTCAGGTCCTGGACATTCAGGTCCTGGACAGTCAGCTGATTCAGGTCCTGGACAGTCAGCTGATTCGGGTCCTGGACAGTCAGCTGATTCAGGTCCTGGACAGTCAGCTGACCCGGGTCCTGGACAGTCAGCTGATCCAGGTCCTGGACAGTCAGCTGATTCGGGTCCTGGACAGTCAGCTGATTCGGGTCCTGGACAGTCAGCTGATCCGGGTCCTGGACATTCAGGTCCTGGACAGTCAGCTGATCCGGGTCCTGGACAGTCAGCTGATTCAGGTCCTGGACATTCAGGTCCTGGACAGTCAGCTGATTCGGGTCCTGGACAGTCAGCTGATTCAGGTCCTGGACAGTCAGCTGATCCAGGTCCTGGACAGTCAGCTGATCCCTGCAGGAACAACTGACAGAACAAATAAAAACAAAAGCCTCTTCACTCGTCTAATTTTAGTCCTAATGTCCTCCCAGTAAAGGTTCTGTCCCTCTGAACGAGGTCCGCCTCAGCGTTCTTCCATTTAGAGCTGAATAAAAGTCTTGGTTAGAACCGAAAGGAGCACAAAGCCCAGGGGAGTGTTTCTCACTGAAAAGACAATCTGCAGCTGCCTCGGAGTGTTGTTGTGGACTCTGGACATGAACCTGGAGTTAATCCATTCATCCGGACTGACGGAGAACAAACTCCGCTCCGTGCTTTGGCATTGACCCTCTGATGCACTCGAGCGCGTGATTGGTCAGGTTGTACATTTTTGAGTGTTCTCAAGTTTTTTCCTGCATTTTGTTTTCGCCTCGGTTCCTAAACACCAGGATGTGCCCTTAGAAACCATAGTGACCAATTCAAAGCACAACTTTTGATTCTTCACAAACAAAAAGTATCAAACCTGCATCTCATTGGAGATCACGCCCCTCCAGGACACGCTGTTGTTGTCCACGTGAGCGTTGAAGTCCCCCAGTAGGACTATGGAGTCCCCAGTAGGACTATAGAGTCCCCAGTAGGACTATGGAGTCCCCAGTAGGACTATGGAGTCCCCAGTAGGACTATAGAGTCCCCAGTAGGACTATGGAGTCCCCAGTAGGACTTTGGAGTCCCCAGTAGGACTATAGAGTCCCCAGTAGGACTATGGAGTCCCCAGTAGGACTATAGAGTCCCCAGTAGGACTATGGAGTCCCCAGTAGGACTATAGAGTCCCCAGTAGGACTATGGAGTCCCCAGTAGGACTTTGGAGTCCCCAGTAGGACTATAGAGTCCCCAGTAGGACTATGGAGTCCCCAGTAGGACTAT
>SSNR01000760.1:86597-101195 GCA_006937965.1 Callopanchax toddi | reverse complement strand
GGTAGTTCAGGGGTAGTTACAGGGGTAGTACAGGGGTAGTTACAGGGGTAGTTACAGGGTTAGTACAGGGGTAGTTACAGGGTTAGTACAGGGGTAGTTACAGGGGTAGTACAGGGGTAGTTACAGGGTTAGTACAGGGGTAGTTACAGGGGTAGTACAGGGGTAGTTACAGGGGTAGTACAGGGGTAGTTACAGGGGTAGTAAAGGGGTAGTAAAGGGGTAGTTACAGGGTTAGTACAGGGGTAGTTACAGGGTTAGTACAGGGGTAGTTACAGGGTTAGTACAGGGGTAGTTACAGGGGTAGTACAGGGGTAGTACAGGGGTAGTTACAGGGATAGTACAGGGGTAGTTACAGGGTTAGTACAGGGGTAGTTACAGGGATAGTACAGGGGTAGTTACAGGGTTAGTACAGGGATAGTACAGGGGTAGTTACAGGGTTAGTACAGGGGTAGTTACAGGGATAGTACAGGGGTAGTTACAGGGTTAGTTACAGGGGTAGTTACAGGGGTAGTTACAGGGATAGTACAGGGGTAGTACAGGGGTAGTACAGGGGTAGTTACAGGGATAGTACAGGGGTAGTTACAGGGTTAGTTACAGGGGTAGTTACAGGGGTAGTACAGGGGTAGTTACAGGGGTAGTACAGGGGTAGTTACAGGGTTAGTTACAGGGGTAGTTACAGGGTTAGTACAGGGGTAGTTACAGGGGTAGTTACAGGGATAGTACAGGGGTAGTAAAGGGGTAGTACAGGGGTAGTTACAGGGTTAGTACAGGGGTAGTTACAGGGGTAGTACAGGGGTAGTTACAGGGTTAGTACAGGGGTAGTTACAGGGTTAATACAGGGGTAGTTACAGGGGTAGTTACAGGGGTAGTACAGGGGTAGTTACAGGGGTAGTACAGGGGTAGTTACAGGGTTAGTTACAGGGGTAGTTACAGGGGTAGTACAGGGGTAGTTACAGGGTTAGTACAGGGGTAGTTACAGGGTTAGTACAGGGGTAGTTACAGGGTTAGTACAGGGGTAGGTACAGGGGTAGTTACAGGGTTAGTACAGGGGTAGTTACAGGGGTAGTACAGGGGTAGTTACAGGGTTAGTACAGGGGTAGTTACAGGGGTAGTTACAGGGGTAGTACAGGGGTAGGTACAGGGGTAGTACAGGGGTAGTTACAGGGTTAGTACAGGGGTAGTTACAGGGGTAGTACAGGGGTAGTACAGGGGTAGTTACAGGGGTAGTTCAGGGGTAGTTACAGGGGTAGTAAAAGGGTAGTACAGGGGTAGTTACAGGGTTAGTACAGGGGTAGTTACAGGGTTAGTACAGGGGTAGTTACAGGGTTAGTACAGAGGTAGGTACAGGGGTAGTTACAGGGGTAGTACAGAGGTAGTTACAGGGTAAGTTACAGGGTTAGTACAGAGGTAGGTACAGGGGTAGTACAGGGGTAGTTACAGGGTTAGTACAGAGGTAGTTACAGGGTAAGTTACAGGGTTAGTACAGAGGTAGGTACAGGGGTAGTACAGGGGTAGTTACAGGGTTAGTACAGGGGTAGTTACAGGGGTAGTACAGGGGTAGTTACAGGGTTAATACAGGGGTAGTTACAGGGGTAGTTACAGGGTTAGTACAGGGGTAGTTACAGGGGTAGTTCAGGGGTAGTTACAGGGTTAGTACAGGGGTAGTTACAGGGGTAGTTACAGGGTTAGTACAGGGGTAGTTACAGGGGTAGTACAGGGGTAGTTACAGGGTTAGTACAGGGGTAGTTACAGGGTTAGTACAGGGGTAGTTACAGGGTTAGTACAGGGGTAGTTACAGGGGTAGTACAGTGGTAGTGAAGGGTAAGTTACAGGGTTAGTACAGAGGTAGTTACAGGGTTTGTATGTGAGTAGTGCCAGTGGCGTCGCCTGGCCTGGGCATTCCCGGCTCTAGCCCCGAACATTTCTTATCAAGCCCTGAATGTTTTTCCCCCAGAACATTGTTGAAAGAGGTAGTTTTGTAATTTCCTGGTTTTATTGAATGCAACACAGGCACGATGTTTTGACCAATCAGAGAGGCGTTGTGCAGAGACAGATGATGATCAGGTAAAGCCCAGCATCTCTGAATATAACTTTAAAGTGGTCTCACTCCGCAGTGTTGCCAACTCGGCGACTTTGTCGCTGTTCCTAACGACTTTCCGACCCCCCTCAGCGACGTTTTTTCATAAAAGCGCCTAGGGACAAACCTAGCGACGTATCCGACGATCTTTAGCTGCTTTTGTAGAACTTTTCGACTGTCCCTCTCTTTATTTCTCTCTCTCTCTCTGTGTGTTTAAGCCGTGCGTGATTGTCAGCTCCACGGCGCACACTCCCCCCCCCCCTCCTCCTCCTGCTGCAGGAGCGGGTTGACAGACAGGTTCTGGTTCAAACAGCAAGAGGAGGAAAAGAGGTGAAGACATATCACATATATAGTGATGGCAGGAAGCAGCTCCCTCAAAGCTGACACTGTTGTTTTTCTCAAAGCCACTGAGCTACTGCTGCCATAGTGAAAATCAGTGAACCCAACTCTGAGCCCTGAGGCACACCGACAGAAACGGAAAACCAACCAGAGGTTGAGTGTAAGGAACTGAGAGTAGCCCGACATGTAGTCATGATGTCATCAGAGGCAATAGGAGATGGTGTCAGAGGTTGAGCTGAGGTCAAGAACAAAGAGGATTGTGGGTTTTTCAGAGTCAGCAACCATTTAGATTTCCAGCAGGGCCGTCTCAGTACTGTGAAGGGGCAGAAACTAGATTAGAAATATTCATCAACTGTTGTTGTTGGGAGGTGGCTAACCCCTAAAAAGCTTGAAATAGGACGGAGCTGATTACAGTCCTTGAGGTTTGCGTCGGGATTCAGAGCAGGACTAAATGAAGTTAAACGTTCCCGCTGTCTGACAGCTCAAAGTTTTCTCTTCTTATCTCGACATCACTGACAGCGTCTTGCTGACTTGTGGAAGCGCCATCTGGGCCGCTGTGTGCCGTGAGTTCTGATTGGGCCCGTTTCAGCCCGCTAGTCTGGACAGGCTGTCATCAGAGACGCAGGACGGATCCCAGTAGGGACTGATTGACACAAATACCCGCTGAGCTGCTGCACGCCGAGAGCCGGAGCTTCAGCTCTGATGCTAATGATGCAGGACTGTCACATTTGTGGAGAGTCGCCGCCTCCCCGGACAGCACGGCCCTGCTGTCAGGTCCAGCAGACAGGAAGTGGGTCCCAGCGGAGCGCTCAGACCGTCTCACTCTGCATTAATAACACGAGCTGCTCGTCACGTTTAGCACGTCTGTTTCCTGGTTCTTGTTGGTTTTAGATGATACAAAGTGGTGATCCAGTTTGTGCTGGTTTGGCCTCCATGTTGGATTTAGACCCTACAGCTGCACACGTCTAACATTTTGTATTTTAACATGGATTTTTAGCTCCAAACAGTCACAAAAACAACAATCAACAAACATTTGATCACATTTCTTCGTTCCTTCTGAATGATGCACAGTTCCTCCCCTTCTGAAGGTTAAAGGTCATCATTCTATCCACAGTAAGACCCACACCCACTGGTGACATCACTCAGAGTGGGCGGAGTCTGTAGAAACAGGAAGTATTCCTCTGACTAGAGCAACAGTAACGCCTATTCAGATCAGGACAGGAGAGACGCTGCTGCAGATCAGTGACAAACTAGCTGCTGATATTCAGGTCTTTAAAACAGCCCTGGTCTACCCCCCCCCCCCCCCCCCCCCCCCCCCGTGCGTTAAAACATACCTATCATTATTCTTGTTATTAATATTATTATTATTAATATTATTATTATTAATTGTATTATTAATAGTATTATTAATATTATTATTAATGTTATTATTAATATTAATAGTATTATTCATATAATTATTGATAGTATTAATATTATTATTATTATTAAGAATAATATTAATAGTATTAATATGATTATTAATGTGAATTGTGTGGTTATTTGTGGTACTAGTGTGTATCACTGTGTCTCATGTCACCTCCTCAGGTCGTCTCATGTCACCTCCTCGGGTCGTCTCACGTCACCTCCTCGGGTCGTCTCATGTCACCTCCTCAGGTCGTCTCATGTCACCTCCTCGGGTCGTCTCATGTCACCTCCTCGGGTCGCCTCATGCCACCTCCTCGGGTCGTCTCAGGTCACCTCCTCGGGTCGTCTCAGGTCACCTCCTCGGGTCGTCTCACGTCACCTCCTCGGGTTGTCTCACGTCACCTCCTCGGGTCGTCTCACGTCACCTCCTCGGGTCGTCTCATGTGACCTCCTCGGGTCGTCTCACGTCACCTCCTCGGGTCGTCTCACGTCACCTCCTCGGGTCGTCTCATGTCACCTCCTCGGGTCGTCTCATGTGACCTCCTCGGGTCGTCTCAGGTCACCTCCTTGGGTCGTCTCATGTCACCTCCTCGGGTCGTCTCATGTCACCTCCTCAGGTCGTCTCAGGTCACCTCCTCAGGTCGTCTCACGTCACCTCCTCGGGTCGTCTCATGTCACCTCCTCAGGTCGTCTCAGGTCACCTCCTCAGGTCGTCTCACGTCACCTCCTCAGGTCTCAGCTGAGGGGGACTCCAGACCAGCAGGTTTGTGGAGGATTCAGGATCAGACCAGCCCAATAAAACCAGAAACAAGAAGAAAACTGACTGGTAACAGAACAGCTGCTGAAACAAGCTGCCAGCAGGTGGCGCTGTTCTGGATCTACCTGTGTAGTTTGACTGGTTGTTCAGGTCATACAGGTGTTCTGTAGGTCCGACACAATCAGGGTCTCCTGGTTTCCTATTCCAGCAGCAGGTTCCTCGTCTCAGGGCTGATCCAGACACGTAGACCCTTCTGCTTCTGAAACATCACCTAACCCAAAGCATGCTGGGAGAATCTGATGCACACAGATCTGAGCTGAGCTGAGGAGTGTTGGGGTTCAGTGTGACGTCCATCTCCATCCTTCTGTCAAGAGCGCGCTCCTCCTCCTGAGCTGACATATTGGCGGTGCAGCCTGGAGGTCAGGAAAGTGGGCGTGAGCAGAAAATCACCACCTCCAACTTCAGACCATCTGGGAGGAGAAGTGAGTCAAAACGTTCTTCATCACCGCCTCTTCATCAAACTGAACCCTGCTAATAGCTTAGTCCTGATCCAAAACATGTTTGGTGTTTAAACAGCTCTCTGACTTTACCCATCATGCATCATTCTGGGCCCTTGAGTCCATCTGGAGAATGTTTCCTCTCCATCATGATGCCACCGTTCTTCTCTCTACCCAGCTACACTTCCTGGGTAAGACGCCTCACCTGGATCTCCTGCTGGTGGAGGTCTGAGGGTCTGATGGAGGTCAGAGGGTCTGGTGGAGGTCAGAGGGTCTGATGGAGGTCTGAGGGTCTGGTGGAGGTCAGAGGGTCTGGTGGAGGTCTGAGGGTCTGATGGGGGTCAGAGGGTCTGTGGGGGTCAGAGGGTCTGGTGGAGGTCAGAGGGTCTGATGGAGGTCAGAGGGTCTGGTGGAGGTCAGAGGGTCTGGTGGAGGTCTGAGGGTCTGATGGAGGTCAGAGGGTCTGGTGGAGGTCAGAGGGTCTGATGGAGGTCAGAGGGTCTGATGGAGGTCAGAGGGTCTGATGGAGGTCAGAGGGTCTGGTGGAGGTCAGAGGGTCTGGTGGAGGTCTGAGGGTCTGATGGAGGTCAGAGGGTCTGATGGAGGTCAGAGGGTCTGATGGAGGTCAGAGGGTCTGGTGGAGGTCAGAGGGTCTGATGGAGGTCAGAGGGTCTGATGGAGGTCAGAGGGTCTGGTGGAGGTCAGAGGGTCTGATGGAGGTCAGAGGGTCTGGTGGAGGTCAGAGGGTCTGGTGGAGGTCAGAGGGTCTGGTGGAGGTCAGAGGGTCTGAGTAGGACTCACTGCCTGACATCTCCTCCTGGTCTGATCTCCGAGTCCGAACCAACAACCCAACTATAAATGGAGCGGTCCGTTCTGGGGACAGCGAGTCTCGGCTGCCCAATGAACTCGCGGTAGCGCCGCGGACGCACCTAGTGACGTCTGGTTTAAGAGCTCTTGATCGGCTGGTATGATTGGCTTGGAGAGGAGAATATCGGAATTTACCAATGACGTATTTTTCACGAATATCGGCCAGTTTTGCAGAGGTGTGACCAAGTCACTGCTTTGCAAGTCACAAGTAAGTCACAAGTCTTTCCAGTCAAGTCTCGAGTCAAGTCCAAGTCAAACGCAACCAAGTCCAAGTCAAGTCCAAAGTCAATGACGTGCAAGTCCAAGTCAAGTCCAAGTCCTTAACTTTGAAATTTCAAGTCATAATCGAGTCATCTGACCAATTATAATTTAATGTGTTTTAATAAATGATTTCTAGATAAATGTCTCTCATGAGCTGAAACTGAAACATTTTAAGATCAGTTCAAATGTTTTAACTTCATGTTTCTAATGAATGTCTCAACCTGAACATTTCATGTCTAAATGTCAGATGGACGATCCTCCATCATGGACACCTGTCTCTCCGAGGGACACCCGTCTCTCAGAAGGACACTTCCTTAGTTTGGTCTCTAGATCTTTGGCCTTGGCTAGATGTTCAATATTGTAAGAAAATATTACCGTACAATGTACAAAGCTAATAAAAATACCTGACCAAATGTTTTAAGTAGTTATAATTTAAAAAGAACTGAAGTCTTTTTTTCAGTTTTTTTTTCAATAAAATAATAATTAATGTTAAAGCTGATCTGATGATCAGTTTGCTGCTGACTGACGCTGAGAGGCAGCAGGTAGAGGAGACACCTGGTCAGAGCATTGATCATGTTGTTTATACTGTAGATTTATAGCTTTTGTCCATTTTGGAGGTCTTTAGCAGGACAAAGGACCCAGTGATCTGGACCAGGGTCTGACCAAACCTGGACCAGGTCTGACCTAACCTGGACCAGGGTCTGACCAAACCTGGACCAGGATCTGACCTAACCTGGGAGGTTGATGCTCCTTATCAGATTTTCAGACACTCAGATCTTAACTTGATGAAAAGTTGTTAATAATTATTTGAGTTTTCTCTCTTGATCCACTAAATCCACTCTGTTCATCTGACTAGTCTAGCATACTCACCTGTCTGACTGCAGCACACAAGGAATATCTGGACTACAGCCAATCAGAGGGAGGACCGGATCCGGTCCGCGAACTGCTAGTTTCTGACCAATGAGTCACAGAGTGTCTCCAGAGCTCTGGTTCTTTCATTAAATCCACGTCGTCATTGTGAGTCAACGTGGGGTCCACGCAGGCAGGGGCGGGGCCACAGGGGTGGTGCTGACCACCCTTGAGATCTGATTGGCCACCCTGTCTGATCACCCCCATCAGAGCTGTCAATCAGTTTTGCAAATTGAATAGTTTTGTGGAATGTTTTGCCAAAATCCACAAAAACAGACATATGAGCTGTCCTAATCTCTGATGTATTATTAATAATCTGCAGAATCTGCTGTAATTCTACATTATTATTATTAGTTTGATGTTTGAAAGCTCATTCATAGGCAGGCGAAGTATTGATGTACTAAAATGTTCATTTGTGTTCTACTGATTCTGTTCTCCATGATTTTGAATCTGCTGCATAGTTCTTGCATGGTAAACAGATCCATGTGTTTTACTTCAGTAAATAAATGAATTAAAATAATCAAAATGTTGGTCTGCTGTTTAAGACTGCAGAACATTTAAATACAATTGGCTTTTTAGTGGGCCACCCTTCTATCATCTTTGCCCCTGCCTCCATAGAGAAAAGTTCTAGACCCGCCCCTGCAGCAGCACGGCGATCAGCTGCTGTTTAGTTTCTCTTTAGCAGGAGGTCACTCTGCTGGCTCTCAGGAAGCAGAGAGGTTACTGACTCCTCCGGGTCGCTGACTTCTTAATAGAAAGGATCCTTTAGGACCTGGATTTGAGTTCTCCTGGTCTAATGTGTGTCTGCTGCTGAACTTCAGAGACACGTTCAGCGTCGGAGCGTTTCTCCTCCGATCAGCTGATCGCTGCGGTGCGAGGGAGATTTTAGCAGCGCCAGTGAGGGATGAGGTCGCATTTGCGCTAAATAGGTCTGATCTAGCGCCGTTTTCAGTGCTAAAATATCAAATATCTTCAAGTCAACACACGCAAGTCGAGTCAAGTCACAAGTCATTGACGTTCAAGTCCGAGTCAGGTCGGGAGTCTTTCTAGATTTTACCAAGTCGAGTCAGAAGTCATCAAAATGATGACTCGAGTCTGACTCGAGTCCAAGTCATGTGACTCGAGTCCACACCTCTGCAGTTTTGATCGGTGCCCGATCAATCGGATCATCCCTACATTTGACCCATCACTCAGGGGGCGGCCATTGGCGCCCGGTAGGCAGTTGGAGGTTCAGTATCTTGCCCAAGGATACTTCGACACAGGGGTGGATCTGGGGGGGGGGCCAGGGGGGCCCGTGCCCCCCTGACAACAAGCTTGGCCCCCATGTGGCCCCATTTTAAGTGCTTAGTATTTTAGGATGTACCCCTTTACCGCCTCGGCATTGGTGGTGCCTTTCTCCAGTGGCGTGCTGGGGTGTCTCGGGGTCTGGGTCTGGGTGCTGGGGGCGTCTGCCTGCTCTTCTTCCTGTGGTGGCCTGGTGGGATCTGGGCCCCCGGGGGTGGTCGGGCCTCTGCTGGGGCCGGTTCGCTCCTGGGTCTCGGGTCTCTGGTTCCGGCTAGATCTACCCTGGATGGCCGGCTGCAGGCGGTGCCTGTGAGCTCCTAGCCGCGGCCCCCCAGGGGCTCTAGCGCGGCGACTGCCGGGGGGCCCACGTGGGGTGAGCCTCTGCGCCCTCTGGGGGAGAGTTTAGCGACTGCCCTGACGGCGGTCTCCCTGGGGTGTCCGTGCCCTGGGTGTCCTCTGGACGTCTGGGGCCTGGACCTCCTCCGCGTCCTCCATGGGCCTTGGGGGCGGGTCTGTGGCTCCTCGAACTTATTATTGAATGTTTCAATAGAGAAACCTTACATAAACAAGCGCGCATGTATACACACAGGTGATCACAAGGTGCTCACATAAAGACGACTCAGGTGTTTTCAGACACATTGACTGGGGCTGTGGTTGACACTGAACTCTCTTGAACTGGTGTATACGTATACATTTGAAGAATATCACAACTGTTGTGTATTCATATGCTGTTTGTTGCTGTTGTATCTTTTCTCCTGTTTTGTTTGTTTGTGCTTTATTTACAGGTCTAGAAGTGGACTCTTCACGTCTCTTGTTCTCTTCTTTTTCTGTTCACTTTCTCCCCCATCCCTCTTTCTGTACCCTTCCCTTCACTTTCAGGCTCCGTGTCCAATCAACCATAAAAACATTCTAATAAAGATTTTGGGGGTTATATTTAAACAAAAATCAGGAGGAGTTTTATAGCAGTGGCTGTAACCTCTCACCTTGTTTTTGGCACTCAGACATTATTCTGTTTGCTCCACAGCCGGACAGGACACGGGGTAAAAAAAAAAAAAAAGGATGTACCCCTTTAAAAAAGCAGCTGGCCCCTGCCTGGCCCCCCCTCTAATTTTTTTCTAGATCCGCCACTGCTTCGACACATGCTGGACCGGGGTTTGAACCCACGCTCTCTGACATGGGAGGCCAGACCTCCTCTGGTTCAGACCTCCTCTGGTTCAGACCTCCTCTGGTTCAGACCTCCTCTGGTTCAGACCTCCTTCTTGAAGCTGCAGTTGAGTCTCAGACCTCTGACAGAGACATCAGGGAGGAGGTCAGGATTCAGGTGGGAGGAGAAACGCTGAGTCATGCTGCTGTTTCAGTCCTCCTTCCTTTAATCCTCAGGACAAGGACCAGGATCAGAACCAGGACCCTAACTAGGTTCAGGACCTCTCATCGTGACGTTCCGACTTTATTCTAGAGCGTGGAGCATCAGGAGTCATTAATCTGATGAAGATCTCCTGACTCTTCATCAGACCGGTTTCCTTCACTCTACTGCCCCCTGCTGGACTCAGGTCTAACTGATCTGAAAAGACCTGGTTCTGGTTCAGGTTTTAGGCACTGTGGAGTCTGTAGGGACTCCCAGCTGTTTTTCTGTTTGTTTTCATCAACAGGATCATGAATCTCTCCGTCAGCCGTACAGGGTTCAGATCCCACAGATGATTGACAGGTTGGTGGTTTATGGATGGATGCTGAACACAGAGGATCAGGAGTTTTTCTGTCACGAACGGTGGCTGTGAACAGGCAGGTGGACCCAAGGTGCTGGTAAGCAGGAGGCAGGAGACGGAGGTAATCCAAAAATGATGGTTTATTAAATGAACTAAACAGGAACTGACTATGACTAAACAGGCAGGAACAGAAACAGTTGAACCGAGGACGAGACAAGAAACAGAAGGGTTTAAATACTGTGGTAGAAATCAACGGAACAAGAAACACCTGGAGATACTTGACACGTGAGGGAGGGGCGAGAGCAGGAGCCAGGAACACAGGGGAAACAACCAGACCAGACAAGAACTAAACCAGACCAGACAAGAACTAAACCAGACCAGACAAGAACTAAACCAGACCAGACAAGAACTAAACCAGACCAGACAAGAACTAAACCAGACCAGACAGGGAATCATGACATTTTCTTTCAGTTTGTTGGACGTTCAGTCCTGATTCTGAACGACTCCAGAGAAACTAAATCAACCTGAAGGTCAGAGGATCCGTTTGGGAGGACGTTGTTTTTTAAATGTTTTATCCACCTTTTGATCCAGGTAGAAGATTCTAAAGGCCTCACCTGTTTTTTGTTATTTTCTATGCTCTGCTGCCCCCCAGTGGATGAACGGATTCAAATATTTCTCAGTGAAAATCTTTTCTCAGACAATGTGGAGGTTAAAGTTCAGACTCCTCAGGTTCTCCAGTGTCATTGAACTCTTTTAGGACTAAATGTCCTGATGGTTTTTCCTGATTATTTGTTTAAAGTTTAGAAACATTGATTGATTCTGACGTCTAAACATCTTCATCCCATCAGGATGTCCTCCTCCTCCTCCTCCTCCAGGTGAGTCCCACGCAGTGGCGGTTCTAGACCAAGGCCTGCTGGGTCCAGCTGCTTTTTTAGAGGGGCACAATCTAAAAAACTCAGCACTTAGCAGGGGCCACAGGGGGGCCAAGCTTGTTGTCAGGGGGGCCCGGGCCCCCCCCTAGAACCGCCCCTGGTCTCACCTGTTCACTTCTTAGAATTCAGAGGGTTTTGTATCCTGATGAGTCTCACAGCCAACTGATCGTTGATTCTGTCATTCTGTTCAAACTGATCACTTCATTTGCTGATGACAGAATCATCCATTAAGCAGGTCAACGTATTAATCTGGTAAAAAACACAACCTCATGAGGGCCCCGGGCACTGGCGCCGTAAAGGGGGGGAAGGTTAGGAAGATTCTAAGGGCCCACGACTTTTAGGGGGCCCAAAAAAGTTTCTAAAAAAAAATTATTTTTTTTTAAGTTTAAAAATCACAAGTACCTTACTCCTCGGTATTTTGTTAAAATTAAGACATTAAACAAACAATCCTTTTGTCTTCATAAAATGTATATCAGAGGTCACTACTTTATTTATAAAAAAAAGTTATTTGAGCCCCCCCTCACATCGGCATGAAATGGTACAGTCCGCCCGAGTCACGTCTCTTCGGCTGAAGGAAACACGGAGCTGGAGCAGACCGACCTCCCGTCAGAACCTCCGTGTTTGTCCTGTCAGCTCCGGGAAGCTGTCTAACCGTCGGTGTCACTTCTCTCCAGAACCTCACTAACAACTTTAACACACGTGTATCCATTATCAGAGAGTTAGAGGCGTTTGGTCATAAAGTGAAAGTTCGTCACGGGAGCTTCAGCTGTTTCTCAGCGCGACTCAATGGTTTCAGCTTCAATTTCAGTCAATCAAACACTAAAACCACATTTATCTGTCAGGACTTCAGCAGAGTGTTGCTGTCCTTTAACCTGACAGCTGTTTTCAGAGACTCTTCATGTTGTAAATAGTTTTATGGTTGAAACCTGCTGATATGTTCAGCTGACTGATCCAACTCCTCCATGACTCAAAGTTACTGTCAATAAGTATATATACAGGTGACAAGATTAAAGCATTAATATATTTTTCTCCACATAATTTACCTTAAAAATACTTTATTTTCCACATACCCCCAAATACTAGTTTCACCTAAACATGCTGCAAAGAAGCCAGCATGCTGTGAGTGGATAATGACATTAAACAGAACTATTACAAATAAATATAAAAGGTTATTTTTGTGGTAAAAACATTTTTCCACACAATGATGATTAGATGAATCAGTAACAACTTAAAGTCTGTGTTGATGCTGGGCAGGTTGAAATGTTATTTAGTCTGTTAATGTTACAGACATTACTGTGAGATTATTATTACTGTGAAGAGCCTTTTTAAAGGAACTACAGAAAACCTTCCACTAAATACCTTGAAATCAGAGGTTTTGATGCTGACTGAATTATGGGATGTCTCATAAGGGTCTGTTTGTTTATGTAGCTTTTAGAACAAAAATCCCAGTGATTTTCAAAGAATTCACCAGAGAGGAAAATGAAACAAAATCTGATCATTTTAATTAATAAATGTGATACGATAACCTTGAGCACAATAAAAGATCAAACCTAGTGTTGATGATGGAGAACAACAGCCGATATCTCATATATATTATATATATTTAAAAAAATGTTCTCCCTTCACATCAGGGAGGGCGGAGCCCCAGCGCCCCCTATGGAGCCGCCACCGGGCCCAACTTGATATTTTTTCATGGGGCCCAAAATCCCTGGCGGCCCCCCTGGCCCCGGGGCCTCTAGAGGGCCCTGCATTCTCCAGAGGGCCCTACATTCTCCAGAGGGCCCCGGGGCCTCTAGAGGGCCCTGCATTCTCCAGAGGGCCCCGGGGCCTCTAGAGGGCCCTACATTCTCCAGAGGGCCCTATATTCTCCAGAGGGCCCTACATTCTCCAGAGGGCCCTACATTCTCCAGAGGGCCCTACATTCTCCAGAGGGCCCCGGGGCCTCTATAGGGCCCTACATTCTCCAGAGGGCCCTACATTCTCCAGAGGGCCCTACATTCTCCAGAGGGCCCTACATTCTCCAGAGGGCTCCGGGGCCTCTAGAGGACCCTACATTCTCCAGAGGGCCCCGGGGCCTCTAGAGGGCCCTACATTCTCCAGAGGGCCCTACATTCTCCAGAGGGCCCTATATTCTCCAGAGGGCCCTATATTCTCCAGAGGGCCCTACATTCTCCAGAGGGCCCTACATTCTCCAGAGGGCCCTATATTCTCCAGAGGGCCCTACATTCTCCAGAGGGCCCTACATTCTCCAGAGGGCCCTACATTCTCCAGAGGGCCCTATATTCTCCAGAGGGCCCTATATTCTCCAGAGGGCCCCGGGGCCTCTAGAGGGCCCTACATTCTCCAGAGGGCCCTATATTCTCCAGAGGGCCCTATATTCTCCAGAGGGCCCTACATTCTCCAGAGGGCCCTACATTCTCCAGAGGGCCCTACATTCTCCAGAGGGCCCCGGGGCCTCTATAGGGCCCTGCATTCTCCAGAGGGCCCCGGGGCCTCTAGAGGACCCTACATTCTCCAGAGGGCCCCGGGGCCTCTAGAGGGCCCTACATTCTCCAGAGGGCCCTGCATTCTCCAGAGGGCCCTACATTCTCCAGAGGGCCCCGGGGCCTCTAGAGGGCCCTACATTCTCCAGAGGGCCCTACATTCTCCAGAGGGCCCCGGGGCCTCTAGAGGGCCCTACATTCTCCAGAGGGCCCTACATTCTCCAGAGGGCCCCGGGGCCTCTAGAGGGCCCTACATTCTCCAGAGGGCCCTGCATTCTCCAGAGGGCCCTACATTCTCCAGAGGGCCCTGGGGCCTCTAGAGGGCCCTACATTCTTCAGAGGGCCCCGGGGCCTCTAGAGGGCCCTACATTCTCCAGAGGGCCCCGGGGCCTCTAGAGGACCCTACGTTCTCCAGAGGGCCCCGGGGCCTCTAGAGGGCCCTACATTCTCCAGAGGGCCCTGCATTCTCCAGAGGGCCCCGGGGCCTCTAGAGGGCCCTACATTCTCCAGAGGGCCCTACATTCTCCAGAGGGCCCCGGGGCCTCTAGAGGGCCCTACATTCTCCAGAGGGCCCCGGGGCCTCTAGAGGACCCTACATTCTCCAGAGGGCCCTGCATTCTCCAGAGGGCCCTACATTCTCCAGAGGCCCCCGGGGGCTCTAGAGGGCCCTACATTCTCCAGAGGGCCCCGGGGCCTCTAGAGGACCCTACATTCTCCAGAGGGCCCTGCATTCTCCAGAGGGCCCTACATTCCCCAGAGGGCCCTGGGGCCTCTAGAGGGCCCTAGGGCCTCTAAAGGGCCCTACATTTTCTCTCCCCCAGAGGGCGCAGAGGCTCACCCCACGTGGGCCCCCCGGCAGTCACCGCGCTAGAGCCCCTGGGGGGTCGCGTCTAGGGGCCTCTACAGGGCCCTACATTCTCCAGAGGGCCCTGAGGCCTCTAGAGGGCCCTACATTCTCCAGAGGGCCCCGGGGCCTCTAAAGGGCCCTACATTCTCCAGAGGGCCCTGGAGCCTCTAAAGGGCCCTACATTCTCCAGAGGGCCCTGGAGCCTCTAAAGGGCCCTACATTCTCCAGAGGGCCC
>SSNR01000760.1:63586-86450 GCA_006937965.1 Callopanchax toddi | reverse complement strand
AGGTGAGAGGTTACAGCCACTGCTATAAAACTCCTCCTGATTTTTGTTTAAATATAACCCCCAAAATCTTTATTAGAATGTTTTTATGGTTGATTGGACACGGAGCCTGAAAGTGAAGGGAAGGGTACAGAAAGAGGGATGGGGGAGAAAGTAAACAGAAAAAGAAGAGAACAAGAGACGTGAAGAGTCCACTTCTAGACCTGTAAATAAAGCACAAACAAACAAAACAGGAGAAAAGATACAACAGCAACAAACAGCATATGAATACACAACAGTTGTGATATTCTTCAAATGTATACGTATACACCAGTTCAAGAGAGTTCAGTGTCAACCACAGCCCCAGTCAATGTGTCTGAAAACACCTGAGTCCGTCTTTATGTGAGCACCTTGTGATCACCTGTGTGTATATGCGCGCTTGTTTATGTAAGGTTTCTCTATTGAAACATTCAATAATAAGTTCGAGGAGCCACAGACCCGCCCCCAAGGCCCACGGAGGACGCGGAGGAGGTCCAGGCCCCAGACGTCCAGAGGCCACCCAGGGCACGGACACCCCAGGGAGATCGCCGTCAGGGCAGTCGCTAAACTCTCCCCCAGAGGGCGCAGAGGCTCACCCCACGTGGGCCCCCGGCAGTCGCCGCGCTAGAGCCCCTGGGGGGCCGCGGCTAGGAGCTCACAGGCACCGCCTGCAGCCGGCCATCCAGGGTAGATCTAGCCGGAACCAGAGACCCGAGACCCAGGAGGGAACCGGCCCCAGCAGAGGCCCGACCACCCCCGGGGGCCCAGATCCCACCAGGCAGCCACAGGAAGAAGAGCAGGCAGACGCCCCCAGCACCCAGACCCAGACCCCGAGACACCCCAGCACGCCACTGGAGAAAGACACCACCAATGCCGAGGCGCAGCCAGGGAGGATAGTCTCTGCCGAGGAGGGTCTAGCATGTCACAGGGGGGGGGGGGGACAAAACCTGACAGAAAAACAGTCACACACAGACACAATCACTCTCCCTCCCTCAAGCGTGCACACACACATTCCTGCAAACATACCAAGACACACAATAGACGCTGTACACCCACTCTCGCTCCCCATGCACTCTCTATGTTCAGGACCAGGGACCAGCGCCCTAAGGGTGAAGCCGGCCCTGACCTGTAGGGTCAGGGCCGGCTTCACCCAGGGCTTGATCCAGACCCTACATTCTCCAGAGGGCCCTACATTCTCCAGAGGGCCCCGGGGCCTCTAGTGGGCCCTGCATTCTCCAGAGGTTCCTACATTCTCCAGAGGGCCCTGGGGCCTCTAGAGGGCCCTGCATTCTCCAGAGGGCCCTACATTCTCCAGAGGGCCCTGGGGCCTCTAGAGGGCCCTGCATTCTCCAGAGGGCCCTACATTCTCCAGAGGGCCCTGGGGCCTCTAGAGGGCCCTGCAATCTCCAGAGGGCCCCGGGGCCTCTAAAGGGCCCTGCATTCTCCAGAGGGCCCCGGGGCCTCTAGAGGGCCCTACATTCTCCAGAGGGCCCTGGAGCCTCTAGAGGGCCCTGCATTCTCCAGAGGGCCCTACATTCTCCAGAGGGCCCTGGGGCCGCTAGAGGACCCTACATTCTCCAGAGGGCCCTACATTCTCCAGAGGGCCCTGGGGCCTCTAGAGGGCCCTGCATTCTCCAGAGGGCCCTGGGGCCTCCAGAGGGCCCTACATTCTTCAGAGGGCCCCGGGGCCTCTAGAGGGCCCTGCATTCTCCAGAGGGCCCTGGGGCCTCTAGAGGGCCCTGCATTCTCCAGAGGGCCCTGGGGCCTCTAGAGGGCCCTACATTCTCCAGAGGGCCCTGGGGCCTCTAGAGGGCCCTACATTCTCCAGAGGGCCCTGGGGCCTCTAAAGGGCCCTGCATTCTCCAGAGGGCCCTGGGGCCTCTAGAGGGCCCTGCATTCTCCAGAGGGCCCTACATTCTCCAGAGGGCCCTGGGGCCTCTAGAGGGCCCTGCATTCTCCAGAGGGCCCTGCAATCTCCAGAGGGCCCCGGGGCCTCTAAAGGGCCCTGCATTCTCCAGAGGGCCCCGGGGCCTCTAGAGGGTCCTACATTCTCCACAGGGCCCTGGAGCCTCTAGAGGGCCCTGCATTCTCCAGAGAGCCCTACATTCTCCAGAGGGCCCTGGGGCCTCTAGAGGGCCCAGGGCCCTCATAGGTGACCTCATGGGCCCTAACCCCATATGTTATAAATACATATGTCTATACATCTATAAGTTATATATACATCTATGTTATAAATACATATGTCTATACATCTATAAGTTATATATACATCTATGGTATAAATACATATGTCTATACATCTATAAGTTATATATACATCTATGTTACAAATACATATGTCTATACATCTATAAGTTATATATACATCTATGTTATAAATACATATGTCTATACATCTATAAGTTATATATACATCTATGTTATAAATACATATATCTATACATCTATAAGTTATATATACACATAAGTATACATCTATAAGTTATATATACATCTATGTTATAAATACATATATCTATACATCTATAAGTTATATATACATCTATGTTATAAATACATATGTCTATACATCTATAAGTTATATATACATCTATGTTATAAATACATATGTCTATACATCTATAAGTTATATATACATCTATGTTATAAATACATATATCTATACATCTATAAGTTATATATACACATAAGTATACATCTATAAGTTATATATACATCTATGTTATAAATACATATATCTATACATCTATAAGTTATATATACATCTATGTTATAAATACATATGTCTATACATCTATAAGTTATATATACATCTATGTTATAAATACATATGTCTATACATCTATAAGTTATATATACATCTATGTTATAAATACATATATCTATACATCTATAAGTTATATATACACATAAGTATACATCTATAAGTTATATATACATCTATGTTATAAATACATATATCTATACATCTATAAGTTATATATACATCTATGTTATAAATACATATGTCTATACATCTATAAGTTATATATACATCTATGTTATAAATACATATGTCTATACATCTATAAGTTATATATACATCTATGTTATAAATACATATATCTATACATCTATAAGTTATATATACACATAAGTATACATCTATAAGTTATATATACATCTATGTTATAAATACATATATCTATACATCTATAAGTTATATATACACATAAGTATACATCTATATTTTATATATAAGTATACATCTATAAGTTATATATACATATAAATAAGGCTAATGTGACCTTCACTGACCTTTACAGGTGACCTTAATGTGACCTTCACTGACCTTTACAGGTGACCTTTACAGGTGACCTTAATGTGACCTTCACTGACCTCTACAGGTGACCTTCATGTTCCATCAGCAGTCCTCATCATGCTGATCACTTTGTCCCTGAGACCAGGACCACACACCTTGAGGCTTCAGGATGTTGAAGTGAGACGTTCTTTCTGTTCAGTTTGTCCTTCCTCTGTTCCCCTGAGGTCCTCTGGGAAACCTTCTGAGGGAATAATCACTGATAAAATAGTTTCAAGAAGACTTCATTTCTCTGGGTCTGAAACATAATAATCCCACATGAATGGTTTCCATGTGATCATGAACATCTGGAACTCTCTCATGGACATCAGGAACCATTACACGCTAAATGATTTTACAGGCTGTGAAGAAATTGACCTCTCATTTCATAAAAAGGGTCTCCTTCAACTTTAACATGTTCCTCTCCTCTGATGCTGAGGTGGGATTTAAACTAAACTAAAAAAAGATTTAAAACTAAACAACATCACCAAATGAGGATTGAACACAACTAAAGGAGGGATTAGACCTAAAGAAGTGATTCAGTCTGAAGGAGGATCAAACCTAAAGAGGGATTAGCCCTAAACAGGTGGGATTAGACCTAAACAGGTGGGATTACACCTAAACAGGTGGGATTAGCCCTAAACAGGTGGGATTACACCTAAACAGGTGGGATTAGACCTAACAAAAGAGGGATTCGACCTAACAAAAGAGGGATTAGACCTAACAAAAGAGGGATTCGACCTAAAAAAGAGGGGTTTGACCTAAAAAAAGAGGGATTAGACCTAAAGAAGTGATTCAGTCTGAAGGAGGATCAAACCTAAAGAGGGATTAGCCCTAAACAGGTGGGATTAGACCTAAACAGGTGGGAGTAGCCCTAAACAGGTGGGATTAGACCTAAACAGGTGGGATTAGACCTAAACAGGTGGGATTAGCCCTAAACAGGTGGGATTAGACCAATAGGTGGGATTAGACCTAAACAGGTGGGATTAGACCTAAACAGGTGGGATTAGACCTAAACAGGTGGGATTAGACCTAAACAGGTGGGATTAGCCCTAAACAGGTGGGATTAGACCTAAACGGGTGGGATTAGCCCTAAACAGGTGGGATTAGACCTAAACAGGTGGGATTACACCTAAACAGGTGGGATTAGACCTAAACAGGTGAGATTAGACCTAACTAAAGAGGGATTAGACCTAACAAAAGAGGGATTCGACCTAACAAAAGAGGGATTCGACCTAACAAAAGAGGGATTCGACCTAAAAAAGAGGGGTTTGACCTAAAAAAAGAGGGATTATACCTAACTAAAGAGGGATTAGACCTAACAAAAGAGGGATTCGACCTAACAAATGAGGGATTTGACCTAACAAAAGAGGGATTCGACCTAAAAAAGAGGGGTTTGACCTAAAAAAAGAGGGATTATACCTAAAGAAGTGATTCAGTCTGAAGGAGGATCAAACCTAAAGAGGGATTAGCCCTAAACAGGTGGGATTAGACCTAAACAGGTGGGATTAGACCTAAACAGGTGGGATTACACCTAAACAGGTGGGATTAGACCTAAACAGGTGGGATTAGCCCTAAACAGGTGGGATTAGACCTAAACAGGTGGGATTAGCCCTAAACAGGTGGGATTACACCTAAACAGGTGGGATTAGACCTAAACAGGTGGGATTACACCTAAATAGGTGGGATTACACCTAAACAGGTGGGATTAGACCTAAACAGATGGGATTAGACCTAAACAGGTGGGATTAGACCTAAACAGATGGGATTACACCTAAACAGGTGGGATTAGCCCTAAACAGGTGGGATTAGACCTAAACAGGTGGGATTAGACCTAAACAGGTGGGATTAGACCTAAACAGGTGGGATTAGACCTAAACAGATGGGATTACACCTAAACAGGTGGGATTAGCCCTAAACAGGTGGGATTACACCTAAACAGGTGGGATTAGACCTAAACAGGTGGGATTACACCTAAATAGGTGGGATTACACCTAAACAGGTGGGATTAGACCTAAACAGATGGGATTAGACCTAAACAGGTGGGATTAGACCTAAACAGATGGGATTACACCTAAACAGGTGGGATTAGCCCTAAACAGGTGGGATTAGACCTAAACAGGTGGGATTAGACCTAAACAGGTGGGATTACACCTAAATAGGTGGGATTAGACCTAAAGAAGTGATTCAGTCTGAAGGAGGATCAAACCTAAAGAGGGATTAGCCCTAAACAGGTGGGATTAGACCTAAACAGGTGGGATTACACCTAAACAGGTGGGATTAGACCTAAACAGGTGGGATTACACCTAAATAGGTGGGATTACACCTAAACAGGTGGGATTAGACCTAAACAGGTGGGATTAGACCTAAACAGGTGGGATTAGACCTAAACAGNACCTAACAAAAGAGGGATTAGACCTAACAAAAGACGGATTTGACCTAATAAAAGAGGGATTTGACCTAACAAAAGAGGGATATGACCTAACAAAAGAGGGATTAGACCTAACAAAAGAGGGATATGACCTAACAAAAGAGGGATTTGACCTAACAAAAGAGGGATTAGACCTAACAAAAGAGGGATTAGACCTAAAAAAGAGGGATTAGACCTAACAAAATAGGGATTAGACCTAACAAAAGAGGGATTAGACCTAACAAAAGAGGGATTCGACCTAAAAAAGAGGGATTAGACCTAACAAAAGAGGGATTAGACCTAACAAAAGAGGGATTAGACCTAACAAAAGAGGGATTTGACCTAACAAAAGAGGGATTAGACCTAACAAAAGAGGGATTAGACCTAAAAAAGAGGGATTAGACCTAACAAAAGAGGGATTAGACCTAACAAAAGAGGGATTAGACCTAAAAAAGAGGGATTAGACCTAACAAAAGAGGGATTAGACCTAACAAAAGAGGGATTAGACCTAACAAAAGAGGGATATGACTTAACAAAAGAGGGATTAGACCTAACAAAAGAGGGATTTGACCTAACAAAAGAGGGATTTGACCTAACAAAAGAGGGATATGACCTAACAAAAGAGGGATTAGACCTAACAAAAGAGGGATTTGACCTAACAAAAGAGGGATTAGACCTAACAAAAGAGGGATTAGACCTAAAAAAGAGGGATTAGACCTAACAAAATAGGGATTAGACCTAACAAAATAGGGATTAGACCTAACAAAATAGGGATTAGACCTAAAAAAGAGGGGTTTGACCTAACAAAATAGGGATTAGACCTAACAAAATAGGGATTAGACCTAACAAAATAGGGATTAGACCTAACAAAATAGGGATTAGACCTAACAAAATAGGGATTAGACCTAACAAAAGAGGGATTTGACCTAACAAAAGAGGGATTAGACCTAACAAAAGAGGGATTTGACCTAACAAAAGAGGGATTAGACCTAACAAAATAGGGATTAGACCTAACAAAAGAGGGATTAGACCTAACAAAAGAGGGATTAGACCTAACAAAAGAGGGATTAGACCTAACAAAAGAGGGATTAGACCTAACAAAATAGGGATTAGACCTAACAAAAGAGGGATTTGACCTAACAAAAGAGGGATTAGACCTAACAAAAGAGGGATTTGACCTAACAAAAGAGGGATTAGACCTAACAAAATAGGGATTAGACCTAACAAAAGAGGGATTAGACCTAACAAAAGAGGGATTAGACCTAACAAAAGAGGGATTAGACCTAAACAGGTGGGATTACACCTAAACAGGTGGGATTACACCTAAACAGGTGGGATTAGACCTAAACAGGTGGGATTAGACCTAAACAGGTGGGATTAGACCTAAACAGATGGGATTACACCTAAACAGGTGGGATTAGCCCTAAACAGGTGGGATTAGACCTAAACAGGTGGGATTAGACCTAAACAGGTGGGATTAGACCTAAACAGGTGGAATTAGACCTAAACAGATGGGATTACACCTAAACAGGTGGGATTAGCCCTAAACAGGTGGGATTACACCTAAACAGGTGGGATTAGCCCTAAACAGATGGGATTACACCTAAACAGGTGGGATTAGCCCTAAACAGGTGGGATTAGACCTAAACAGGTGGGATTACACCTAAACAGGTGGGATTAGACCTGAACAGGTGGGATTAGACCTAACTAAAGAGGGATTAGACCTAAAAAAGAATGATTAGACCTAACAAAAGAGGGATTCGACCTAAAAACAAGGGGTTTGACCTAAAAAAAGAGGGATTAGACCTAAAGACGTGATTCAGTCTGAAGGAGGATCAAACCTAAAGAGGGATTAGCCCTAAACAGGTGGGATTAGACCTAAACAGGTGGGATTACACCTAAACAGGTGGGATTAGACCTAACAAAAGAGGGATTAGACCTAACAAAAGAGGGATTCGACCTAACAAAAGAGGGATTAGACCTAACAAAAGAGGGATTCGACCTAAAAAAGAGGGGTTTGACCTAAAAAAAGAGGGATTAGACCTAAAGAAGTGATTCAGTCTGAAGGAGGATCAAACCTAAAGAGGGATTAGCCCTAAACAGGTGGGATTACACCTAAACAGGTGGGATTAGACCTAAACAGGTGGGATTACACCTAAACAGGTGGGATTAGACCTAAACAGGTGGGATTAGCCCTAAACAGGTGGGATTACACCTAAACAGGTGGGATTAGACCTAAACAGGTGGGATTACACCTAAACAGGTGGGATTACACCTAAACAGGTGGGATTAGACCTAAACAGATGGGATTAGACCTAAACAGGTGGGATTACACCTAACAAAAGAGGGATTCGACCTAAAAAAAAGAGGGATTCGACCTAAAAAAGAGGGGTTTGACCTAACAAAAGATGGATTAGACCTAACAAAAGAGGGGTTTGACCTAACAAAAGAGGGATTAGACCTAACAAAAGAGGGATTTGACCTAACAAAAGAGGGATTAGACCTAACAAAAGAGGGATATGACCTAACAAAAGAGGGATTAGACCTAAAAAAGAGGGATATGACCTAACAAAAGAGGGATTTGACCTAACAAAAGAGGGATATGACCTAACAAAAGAGGGATTCGACCTAACAAAAGAGGGATTTGACCTCAAAAAGAGGGATATGACCTAACAAAAGAGGGATTCGACCTAAGAAAAGAGGGATTTGACCTAAGAAAAGAGGGATTTGACCTAACAAAAGAGGGATTAGACCTAACAAAAGAGGGATTTGACCTAACAAAAGCGGGATTAGACCTAACAAAAGAGGGATTTGACCTAACAAAAGAGGGATTAGACCTAACAAAAGAGGGCTTTGACCTAACAAAAGAGGGATATGACCTAACAAAAGAGGGATTAGACCTAAAAAAGAGGGATATGACCTAACAAAAGAGGGATTCGACCTAACAAAAGAGGGATTTGACCTAACAAAAGATGGATTAGACCTAACAAAAGAGGGATTCGACCTAACAAAAGAGGGATTTGACCTAACAAAAGACGGATTAGACCTAACAAAAGAGGGATTTGACCTAACAAAAGAGGGATTTGACCTAACAAAAGAGGGATTTGACCTAACAAAAGAGGGATTAGACCTAACAAAAGAGGGATTTGACCTAACAAAAGAGGGATTAGACCTAACAAAATAGGGATTAGACCTAACAAAAGAGGGATTAGACCTAACAAAAGAGGGATTAGACCTAACAAAAGAGGGATTAGACCTAACAAAAGAGGGATTAGACCTAAAAAAGAGGGATTAGACCTAACAAAAGAGGGATTAGACCTATAGGAGGAGGAACTAGAATTAATTCAATCTAAAGAAGAAGAGAGTTGATCTAAAGAATGAGGGATTAGACCTATAGAAGAATGAGTAAACCTGAAGGAGGGATTAAAACAAAGTTCGAGTATATCTGAAAGAGAAAACTCCAGATGTTGTCGTAGAGACGAGAAGGCTGACATCGTCATGGTGACTCTAAACCTGCAGCTCGTCAGGCGACTGCACATTATTTACTTCAAGTCCCGACCTGTTTGCTCTTCAGAGTGATGAAGACGAGGGCTGATCCCTCAAACCCAAACACAGGTGGGAGGAGATTAGAGGGTTCATCCTGGAACTAAAACAGAAAACCTTCTGCAGACAGACGTCAGAGTTTCAGGATTTCAGTTACACCAGTGAAGACGGCCCTAACACGATGTGGATTAAATACTTCCAACATTTAAACTCTGGTGTTTACGTCCCTTTGCACATGTATGAAACCCAGCTCTAGACCAGCATCAGTCTCATCAGAACCATCTACTAATACTGAGTCTGATGGATTATCTACACATTCTGTCCTGAAGAACTCCAGCAGCCTGGTAGGGATGACATCAGCTGAAGGAGGCCTACAGGCTGGTCTGTGGGGCTTCAGGGGACCTGGTCAGACCTGGTCCAGCTGAGGAGCTGGTCTTTGTCTCCGTTCTATTCAGAACCTTCATGTTCTCCTGAGAAGCTTCTGCCCGTGGAGGTGGAGCCGTGTAGAGGCTGAAGGACCGGGGTGAGCTCAGCCCTTCTCTGAAGACGTGTCAGCACAGGTCAGATCTCAGAGGGACTTGGTGTTGGAGCAGGAAGCAGAGAGGACCTGAACCCACAGAACCGGTTGTTTTAGTGCTGCCTGGAGCTTTTCCTGTAGAAAGTGTCGGATTGAAGCTGCTCGTTAGCGGCTGCTCTCTGCGGTTCACCGACCCTGAGCAGGAATGTTTGGTTTTTATTTATTTCAGATGTTTGTCAGAAAAACTGGAGGACCTGAGGAGTGTCAGCAGCCACCACGTAGAACTACAGTCCTGTGAAAGTCCTCGGAACGTCGCCACACACTAAAAACACTTGGGTTGTTTCTTTAACCCAAATCCTGGGTTATTCACGTTGGGTTATATTTCTGGGTTATTTTGTCAGAGCCATACCCATGTCTTGGGTTATTTTAACCCAATTTGTGGGTTTTTCAAACGGGTTATGTTTCTGACAGTGGGTTAACCCATTATTTGGGTTAGGTAAACACAGGATCTGTACCTGCTGTTATCCAGTGATTATTACACCACTTTTAGGATACATAAATCATAGTCCTGTGATTATTCAGATGTTACCATTTTTGACTACAAAACCACCAACCATTACAACATTAATCTTAAATTTTCTGCTAAATATTTTATTATTACAGTATTAATCTTACATTTTCTAGTACTATTTTTGTCATTACAAAGGTAATCTTACATTTTCTGGTAGTGTTTATATTATTACAGTATTAATGTAAAATTTTCTGGTACTACTTTTGTCAGTACATTATTAACTGTAAATTTTCTGCTAATGTTTTTATCATTACAATGTTGGTTGTTGTTGTTGATGGGGCGGCATTAGCTCATTTGGTAGAGTGGCCGGTCTGGTAACCAGAGGGTCACCGGTTCAATCCCCAGCTCTGGCTGGGTTAGAGTGTCGTTGTGTCCTCGGGCAAACACTTCACCCACCTTGCCTACTGGTGGTGGTCAGAGGGCCTTGGAAGGGCGCCAGTGCATGGCGTCCCTGCCAGTGGCGGCCCGTCCATAGGGGGCGCTCAGGCGCCACCCCACCAGTCCCAAGAGGAAGAAGAAGAGAAATAGGGAATACAAAATATAAAAAACTAACATAAAAATAAAACTAAACAAGCCATCCATTATATATACAATAAGTGCTGTGTGTGCTTACTACTTTTTACTGGACCGATAGGTCGTGTTTCTCTGGGTTCTACTGCTCATGTCTGGACGGGACGCCGTCCCAACATAGCGCATTGTTTTATGCCCCTGACGCATGCGCACTGAGTGCAAAAAATAGGAGATCCCTCGGGACGCAGGTCTTCAGCGTCCCTGTGTGACATGCACACAACAGCAGGAGTCTGGAGTGTTGCTCAGACCGGAACCGGAAGTTCTTGCTCTCTTTTTAATGGAGGGTAGAAAATGGATATTTATTCAAAGAATCCTTCTTGCCCGCTTGTGAAAACAAGCCGAATGATTCCATTTGTCCTGATTTCATCAACTCATTGGTGAGTGACTTCGTTTGTTTGTTTCTTTTCTTAATAACTATGTGTCTGTCACGGATTTTCCCATTCAAAAACCCCATAGGCGGAGCTAGCCGCGGCTAGCAGTGCTAAGTCCTGATGAGTGAATTTATACCTTAAATAGCGACATGTGTTTGTTGAGGTGTCTGCCGAATGTTAGAGAAATACAGGTACTGCTGATTGAATACGTTGGTTTATGTAGTTTAGCCCGTTTTTCATGCGTTTTCTCTACTTTTCATTAAATTATTATGGCGTTTTAAGGAAGTTTGGTCTGACTGGGTTTGATGGGACTTATCAGTGGATTTAACTTTATTTTGTTGTTAATTCACTTCATTAGTTGAGCTGATTGTCATGACTTGCTTGGTTAGTGGTTGTTGTCTGAATTGTAACATTAATTATCTGACTGTATTAGTTAGAGTATATATATATATATATATATATATATATATATGCACAATGTGTTACGAGTTTTTTCCCCCACCCATTATCACAACTCATATAATTATATAATAGAATGATGTTAAATTGCAATACTTTTAAAAATGTTTCAAATTCAAGAAGGACATTTCTACATTTTGGTGTACCATAGGCTAAATGATCATTTTTAGTGGCAAAAGTCATTTATGATTTTAACTCAAGATTATGAGACAAATGAACTCCAGATGTTTGGTTAATTTGACCCAGAAAGTGGGTTGCCTGTTAAAACCACAACTACCCAAAGCTTGGGTTGATGAGAATAACCCAACCAAATGATCGGTCCCTCTAAACCCATGACTTGGGTCAGTTGGGTTGTTTTTGACCCAGGGGTTTTTAGAGTGCACAGTCTTTTTGGTTGCAGCCCAAACTAAATGTTGGGATTCTGTGTGACAGTCCAACACAGTGGACACGATGTTGACGTGTGTTCAGTGTTGAGAAAACAGAAAGAGCGAACTACCAAGACGTGGACGTCCACCTGAACTGACTACTGGGCAAGGAGAGCTTCAGCCAAGAGGCTCATGGGAACTCTGGAGGAGCTGCAGAGATCCAGAGGGACAACAGTCAGTCCACTATTCTGGCTGGTTGTCCACCAGCGTGGGGTGAGACAGGAGACATTAGGAACAAGGTGCTGAGGTCACATGAGACCAAAATGGGACTTTTTGTCCTTCATGCACAGCTGTGTGTGAGGCGTAGACCTAAACCTGCACCCCCCCCTGACACATGGTGGCAGCAGCGCGCTGTCAGGGTGCGTCCACCTGACCCCGGACTGGAGGACGCTGATGATCCTCAGACACGGTGTCTCTGGTAGGTCTCCAAGGCAAGTTGATTCTAGGTGAAGGGTGAGACAAAGACCTGTCATAGAACTGATCCACTGTCCCGGGTCGACCCAGGTCCACCCAGACCTGATGATGATGTTAGGTACAGGACGGTCCTGGTCCAGGACGAAAACCTGTTAGAGGTTCCATCAGGATGACGACAGTAAACATCCAGTATGAGCAGTATGTACCATAGTACTGCTGTGGTATAATTATAGTACTATGATGTATACTTAACCTTGTGGTATACATACTTAGTACCATGGGTGGATCTACTGGGGGGGCACAGGGTGCTGCTGCCCCCCCAGGAACATTCTTGCCCCATAAATCCTTCTCTAGCTCCGCCCCTGTTAGTGCCTTTAGGAGTCCAGCTGATGAGGGACAGCTGATGAGGGACAGCTGATGAGGGACAGCTGAGTCCTTCAGCAGGTCCTCCCTCCTCTCCCCCCCCCCCAGTCTCCTCTGACTGAGCTCATGGAATTTGTGAGCAGGAGGAGGGATCTGGACCCGGTTCTGGTTCCGACCCTCCCAGCAGCAGGTTTCCGTCCTGCAGACTGTGTGCGCGCAGCAGAATGATGAACGCGGTGCGCGTGAACCGGTTCCGTCCCAGTTCGCTCTTCCTCCGGGTCCCGGTCCTGGTCCCGGTCCTGCTCGGACTCTGCGCGCCCCCCGCGGCCGCCACCTGGGACCTTGTTTTGCTGCACACCAACGACGTGCACGCGCGCGTGGAGGAGACGAGCATCCACTCAGGGAAGTGCAGCGGGACCGGAGGGTGTTACGGCGGCGTGGCCCGGAGAGCCACGGTGGTGGACCGGGTCCGGAGAACCGAACCCAGCGTCCTGCTGCTGGACGCCGGAGACCAGTTCCAGGGGACGGTCTGGTTCAACTACTACAAGGGGGCCGAGGCGGCCCACTTCATGAACCGACTGGGCTACAACGCTACGGTACGAGGACCGGGGACAGGTGGGACCGGGGACAGGTGGGACCAGAGACTGGGTCCAGCTGGACCCGGGACCAGGTGGGACCGGGGACAGGTGGAACCAGAGACTGGGTCCAGGTGGACCCGGGACCAGGTGGGACCGGGGACAGGTGGAACCAGAGACTGGTCCAGGTGGACCCGGGACCAGGTGGGACCGGGGACAGGTGGGACCAGAGACTGGGTCCATTTCTGGATCTGGATTTGTTTGTTCTGAGACGTACTCCTAGTACTATGTACTTTATAACAAGTATTATATACTTTATAAACCTGGTATTATGTACTTTATAAACCTAGTACTATGTACTTTATAAACCTGGTATTATGTACTTTATAAACCTAGTACTATGTACTTTATAACCTAGTATTATATACTTTATAAACCTGGTATTATGTACTTTATAAACCTAGTACTATGTACTTTATAAACCTGGTATTATGTACTTTATAAACCTAGTACTATGTACTTTATAACCTAGTATTATGTACTTTATAAACCTAGTACTTTGTACTTTATAATATAGTATTATGTACTTTATAAACCGAGTACTATGTACTTTATATCCTTGTATTATGTACTTTATAACCTAGTATTATGTACTTTATAAACCTAGTACTTTGTACTTTATAACCTAGTATTATGTACTTTATAAACCTAGTACTATGTACTTTATAACAAGTATTATATACTTTATAAACCTGGTATTATGTACTTTATAAACCTAGTACTATGTACTTTATAACCTAGTATTATATACTGTATAAACCTAGTACTATGTACTTTATAACCTAGTATTATGTACTTTATAAACCTAGTACTATGTACTTTATAACCTAGTACTATGTACTTTATAACCTAGTATTATGTACTTTATAAACCTGGTACTATGTACTTTATAACCTAGTATTATAAACTTTATAAACCTGGTACTATGAACTTTATAACCTAGTATTATGTACTTTATGAACCTGGTATTATGTTCTTTATAAACCTAGTACTTTGTACTTTATAACCTAGTATTATGTACTTTATAAACCTAGTACTTTGTACTTTATAATCTAGTATTATGTACTTTATAAACCTAGTACTATGTACTTTATAACCTTGTATTATGTACTTTATAACCTAGTATTATGTACTTTATATACCTAGTACTTTGTACTTTATAACCTAGTATTATGTACTTTATAAACCTAGTACTATGTACTTTATAACCTAGTATTATGTACTTTATAACCTAGTATTATGTACTTTATAACCTAGTATTATGTACTTTATAAACTTAGTACTATGTACTTTATAACCTAGTATTATATACTTTATAAACCTAGTACTATGTACTTTATAACCTAGTACTATGTACTTTATAACCTAGTATTATGTACTTTATAAACTTGGTACTATGTACTTTATAACCTAGTATTATGTACTTTATAACCTAGTATTATGTACTTTATAACCTAGTATTATGTATTTTATAACCTAGTATTATGTACTTTATAAACCTGGTACTATGTACTTTATAACCCAGAATTTTGTACTTTATAACCTAGTATTATGTATTTTATAACCTAGTACTATGTACTTTATAAACCTAGTACTATGTACCGGTACTTTATAAACCTAGTACTATGTACTTTATAACCTAGAATTATGTACTTTATAAACCTAGTACTTTGTACTTTATAACCTAGTATTATGTACTTTATAAACCTAGTATTATGTACTTTATAAACCTAGTCTTATGTACTTTATAAACCTGGTATTATGTACTTTATAAACCTAGTACTATGTACTTTATAAACCTGGTATTATGTACTTTATAAACCTAGTACTATGTACTTTATAACCTAGTATTATATACTTTATAAACCTGGTATTATGTACTTTATAAACCTAGTACTATGTACTTTATAACCTAGTATTATAAACTTTATGAACCTGGTATTATGTACTTTATAAACCTAGTACTTTGTACTTTGTACTTTATAATCTAGTATTATGTACTTTATAAACCTAGTACTATGTACTTTATAACCTTGTATTATATACTTTATAACCTAGTATTATGTACTTTATAACCTAGTATTATGTACTTTATAACCTTGTATTATATACTTTATAACCTAGTATTATGTACTTTATAACCTAGTATTATGTACTTTATAACCTAGTATTATATACTGTATAAACCTAGTACTATGTACTTTATAACCTAGTATTATGTACTTTATAAACCTAGTACTATGTACTTTATAACCTAGTACTATGTACTTTATAACCTAGTATTATAAACTTTATAAACCTGGTACTATGAACTTTATAACCTAGTATTATGTACTTTATGAACCTGGTATTATGTACTTTATAAACCTAGTACTTTGTACTTTATAATCTAGTATTATGTACTTTATAAACCTAGTACTATGTACTTTATAATCTTGTATTATGTACTTTATAACCTAGTATTATATACTTTATAAACCTAGTACTTTGTACTTTATAACCTAGTATTATGTACTTTATAAACCTAGTACTATGTACTTTATAACCTAGTATTATGTACTTTATAACCTAGTATTATGTACTTTATAAACCTAGTACTTTGTACTTTATAATCTAGTATTATGTACTTTATAAACCTAGTACTATGTACTTTATAACCTTGTATTGTGTACTTTATAACCTAGTATTATGTACTTTAAAAACCTAGTACTTTGTACTTTATAACCTAGTATTATTTACTTTATAAACCTAGTACTATGTACTTTATAACCTAGTATTATGTACTTTATGAACCTGGTATTATGTACTTTATAAACCTAGTACTTTGTACTTTATAATGTAGTATTATGTACTTTATAAACCTAGTACTATGTACTTTATAACCTTGTATTATGTACTTTATAACCTAGTATTATATACTTTATAAACCTAGTACTTTGTACTTTATAACCTAGTATTATGTACTTTATAAACCTAGTACTATGTACTTTATAACCTAGTATTATGTACTTTATAACCTAGTATTATGTACTTTATAAACCTAGTACTTTGTACTTTATAATCTAGTATTATGTACTTTATAAACCTAGTACTATGTACTTTATAACCTTGTATTATGTACTTTATAACCTAGTATTATGTACTTTAAAAACCTAGTACTTTGTACTTTATAACCTAGTATTATTTACTTTATAATCCTAGTACTATGTACTTTATAACCTAGTATTATGTACTTTATAACCTAGTATTATGTACTTTATAACTTGGATTATGTACTTTATAAACCTAGTACTATGTACTTTATAACCTAGTATTATATACTTTATAAACCTAGTACTATGTACTTTATAACCTAGTACTATGTACTTTATAACCTAGTATTATGTACTTTATAAACCTGGTACTATGTACTTTATAACCCAGAATTTTGTACTTTATAACCTAGTATTATGTACTTTATAACCTAGTATTATGTATTTTATAACCTAGTACTATGTACTTTATAAACCTAGTACTATGTACCGGTACTTTATAAACCTAGTACTATGTACTTTATAACCTAGAATTATGTACTTTATAAACCTGGTACTATGTACTTTATAACCTAGTATTATGTACTTTATAACCTAGTATTATGTACTTTATAAACCTAGTACTATGTACTTTATAACCTAGTATTATGTACTTTATAACCTAGTATTATGTACTTTATAAACTTAGTACTATGTACTTTATAACCTAGTATTATGTACTTTATAAACCTAGTACTATGTACTTTATAACCTAGTCTTATGTACTTTATAACCTAGTATTATGTACTTTATAAACCTAGTACTTTGTACTTTATAATCTAGTATTATGTACTTTATAAACCTAGTACTGTGTACTTTATAACCTTGTATTATGTACTTTATAAACCTAGTACTATGTACTTTATAACCTATTTTTATGTACTTTATAAACCTAGTACTATGTACTTTATAAACTAGTATTATATACTTTATAAACCTAGTACTATGTACTTTATAAACTAGTAATATGTACTTTATAAACCTAGTACTATGTACTTTATAACCTAGTATTATGTACTTTATAAACCTAGTACTATGTACTTTATAACCTATTTTTATGTACTTTATAAACCTAGTATTATGTACTTTATAACCTAGTATTATGTACTTTATAACCTAGTATTATGTACTTTACAAACCTAGTACTATTCACTTTATTACCTAGTATAATGTACTTAATAAACCTGGTACTATGTACTTTATAAACCTGGTACTATGGACTTTATAAACCTAGTCCTATGTACTTTATAACCTAGTATTATGTACTTTATAAACCTAGTACTATGTACTTTATAACCTATTTTTATGTACTTTATAAACCTAGTACCATGTACTTTATAACCTAGTACTATGTACTTTATAATAACTAGTACTTGTTGAGGAATCTTGAACCCAGCAGGATGTGAAGGTCCAGAATGATGCATGATGGGTAAATGAAATCAAAGCCTTGAGGTATTTGTTGTAGTACTCCTGAGGTCTGGTGAAGTATTCCTCCTTGTTTTCTGAGACTGAACTTTGAACTCGTCTGTAAAGATTCATCCGAGTATTTTTACCTCAACTTTTACTACTACGTTCACTTTACTTATTTAAAGATGTGATGGTGTAGAAAATAAACAGAAGTACTTTACCTGATCATCTAAACAGGTAAATAAAAGTGTCTCAGAGGACGTCCTGTGTCGTCCTATCAGACCTTCAACACGCTCTGCTCGTCCTCCAGGTCTTTGGGAACCACGAGTTCGATAACGGAGTGGACGGACTCATGAAGCCGTTCCTGGAGGACATTAACTGTCCCGTCCTCAGCGCCAACATCCGACCAGACCAGACCCTGGCCTCCACGTTCGGACACTCCTTCCAGCCCTTTAAGATCTTCACCCTGGGGGAGCAGCGGGTGGGCGTGGTGGGGTACACCTCACAGGAGACCCCGTCTCTGTCCAGACCCGGTAACAACTTCTCTTTAGTTCTTGTCCACAGAAAATCCCAGTCCAGGGATGAAAGCTGCTGCTGAGGATCAAAGTTAGAATTGTTCTGATTTATTTACCATTAAGTCCTCAAGACTCTAATTCCTGTGGCCCCGCCTCCTGTCTGACCTCTACCTGGTCCATCTGACCTCAGGTCAGGTCAGGTCAGGTCAGGTCTTCAGACATGAGGGACCTGGTCTTTAGGGATCAGGTCTTCAGACATGAGGGACCTGGTCTTTAGGGATCAGGTCTTCAGACATGAGGGACCTGGTCTTTAGGAATCAGGTCTTCAGAAATTAAAGACATGAAATGAACTCTGGACTTTCCAGGCAGCCAGTGAACAGCGTAGTCCAGATCTGGTTTTCAGCTGACTTTGGTATTTAGGGGTCATTGAAGTGGTCAGGGGCTGCATGGTGGAGCACTGCTGCCTCGCACAAGGAGGTCGTGGGGTCGCATCCCGGCTCTGCGGCCTCTCTGCGTGGAGTTTGCATGTTTGCAGGTGTGAGTGTGTGACCAGTTGTTTGTCTCTGTGTGGCCCTGTGATGGACTGGATCAGGAGTTCTGAACTGGATCAGGAGTTCTAGTCTGGATCAGGGGTTCTGGTCTGGATCAGGAGTTCTGGACTGGATCAGGAGTTCTGGTCTGGATCAGGATGTTCTGGACTGGATCAGGAGTTCTGAACTGGATCAGGAGTTCTGGTCTGGATCAGGATGTTCTGGACTGGATCAGGAGTTCTGGTCTGGATCAGGAGTTCTGGACTGGATCAGGAGTTCTAGTCTGGATCAGGAGTTCTGAACTGGATCAGGAGTTCTAGTCTGGATCAGGAGTTCTGGACTGGACCAGGAGTTCTGGACTGGATCAGGAGTTCTGGACTGGACCAGGAGTTCTGGACTGGACCAGGAGTTCTGGTCTGGACCAGGAGTTCTGGACTGGATCAGGAGTTCTGGTCTGGATCAGGAGTTCTGGTCTGGATCAGGATGTTCTGGACTGGATCAGGAGTTCTGAACTGGATCAGGAGTTCTGGTCTGGATCAGGATGTTCTGGACTGGATCAGGAGTTCTGGTCTGGATCAGGAGTTCTGGACTGGATCAGGAGTTCTAGTCTGGATCAGGAGTTCTGAACTGGATCAGGAGTTCTAGTCTGGATCAGGAGTTCTGGACTGGACCAGGAGTTCTGGACTGGATCAGGAGTTCTGGACTGGACCAGGAGTTCTGGACTGGACCAGGAGTTCTGGACTGGATCAGGAGTTCTGGACTGGACCAGGAGTTCTGGACTGGATCAGGAGTTCTGGACTGGATCAGGAGTTCTAGTCTGGATCAGGAGTTCTGAACTGGATCAGGAGTTCTGGACTGGACCAGGAGTTCTGGACTGGACCAGGAGTTCTGGACTGGATCAGGAGTTCTGGACTGGACCAGAAACAGAAGCAGTGAGGAGGTCTGGGTCAGACCCAGTCCAGTAGTGGTCTGTTTTCACACAGGGATGCAGTGAAAACCCAACATTTAGTTTCCTTTGAACTGTTAGCCGGTTTATTGAAAGCAGGAGGAACGAGGCGTCACAACTCGACCCACCCAGTCATTTCCCGTAAACATCCACAAAAGGCCACGCCCCAGGAAATGCCAACCCTCAGAGCTCTGAGGCACCAGAGTCTGGTTTGGGGTCCATTCAGTCAGAACCTCTCTGACGGAGCAGGAGGGAACCAAGAGTTTGAGGTTGACCTCCTGTAAGCTAGTGTCACTGATTAGCCTGAAACCACACCAGGCCTTACGGCAGACAGGTGGTTCATCACCAACCTGTCAAACCCAGACGTAGACACGCCTGCTGCCCCCTGGTGGAGGTTATGTTGTTATAGAATTGCCTAATAAACTGAAACAGATTATTACATCACCTGTCTGTCTCCCCTCAGGTCCTCACCTGCACTTCGAGGACGAGGTCAGCGCCCTGCAGCCGCAGGTCGACAAGCTCCACACGCTGGGGGTCAATAAGGTCATAGCTCTGGGTCACTCTGGCTTCACTGTGGATCAGCTGATCGCCAAGAAGGTCCGAGGGGTCGATGTGGTCATCGGAGGGCACACCAACACCTTTCTGTACACAGGTACGGTCCAGATGGTACGGTCCAGATGGTTTGGTCCAGATGGTTTGGTCCAGATGGTTTGGTCCAGATGGTTTGGTCCAGATGGTTTGGTCCAGATGGTTTGGTCCAGATGGTTTGGTCCAGGTGGTTTGGTCCAGGTGGTTTGGTCCAGATGGTTTGGTCCAGATGGTTTGGTCCAGGTGGTTTGGTCCAGGTGGTTTGGTCCAGATGGTTTGGTCCAGGTGGTTTGGTCCAGATGGTTTGTTCCAGGTGGTTTGGTCTAGATGGTTTGGTCTAGATGGTTTGGTCTAGATGGTTTGGTCCAGATGGTTTGGTCTAGATGGTTTGGTCTAGATGGTTTGGTCCAGATGGTTTGGTCCAGATGGTTTGGTCTAGATGGTTTGGTCCAGATGGTTTGGTCCTGATGGTTTGGTCCAGCTGGTTTGGTCCAGATGGTTTGGTCCAGCTGGTTTGGTCCAGGTGGTTTGGTCCAGCTGGTTTGGTCCAGATGGTTTGGTCCAGATGGTTTGGTCCAGATGGTTTGGTTCAGATGGTTTGGTCCAGATGGTTTGGTTCAGATGGTTTGGTCCAGATGGTTTGGTTCAGATGGTTTGGTCCAGATGGTTTGGTCTAGATGGTTTGGTCCAGATGGTTTGGTTCAGATGGTTTGGTCCAGATGGTTTGGTTCAGATGGTTTGGTCCAGATGGTTTGGTCTAGTGCTGTCATGCGATTAAAAAAATTGTGCGATTAATTAATTATGATCTGTAATTAATTAATCTAATTAATCGCATTTTTAATCGCATCTAAAGAAATGGCTAAAGAAAGGCCTCCTCTTGAGTTATTGTCATTTAAATTCATTAAATGACTGTGTCAGACCAGTAGATTGATATAGAACAACATAAAGTGTCTTTCTGAAGTCATTTATCGTGTTTAACAGACTTGAACAGATTCAGTCCCAGTGCAACCATTACTTTGGTCAGTGGACTCAGTCTGCAGCAGCTCTGTTAACCCCTCATCTGATTTTAGGTTGTTTTATCTGCTGTAAAGCACATTGTGTTGTTCTGCAGGAAATGTGCTCTATAAATAAAGTTGATTTGATCTTCCACCAAGAATGAAATTTAAATTTCAAAGGTGGGGGGGACACAACTTGAATACAGGGGTGGAGAAGAGGGTCTGAACTGTTTAAAAAGAGCCATAATATCAACCCTACACCTAAAAACAACAGCCAGAATCCATTTAATATAGTGCAACATTGTTTTAGACAGTAAAACTACAGGACTCTAAACTGACTTTAAAAACGAGCAGAGGACACGTCCCCCCTGCACCCCCCAAACTACATCCATGTCTTCCATCGGGCACCGCTGACTGGACCGGCTCATAACACCGCCAGTCCAGCGGTGTACTGGTAACCAGTGGTCAGCGCTGTGCTGGACAAGCGGTGGAAGCTGTGAGCCGGCCGGTCGCGCACCGGACCAGCTGATATTTAAGACTGAAATACACCAGTGATCAGCGCTGCGCCACGTCGCGCTGTTACTTTGAATATAAACCGTTGTAGTCCGTCAGATCACTCAGTGTAGGCTACTTGTGATCAGCACGGCGCTCCACAAGCGGTGGAAGCTGTCAGCCGGTCGCGCGCGCACCGAACCGGCTGACAGCTACGTGTAATCAGTGATCAGAGCTGTGCTGGGCTGACGGTGGTCATCGGTTCCGGTCGAGTAGCTCGTGAAATGAGCAGGTCGTTTTAATTTGCACTTCCTGTTGCAGCGGGGTCAGATAAATACCGCTCTAAAAGGTGATGCCGGTTTCATAACACCGCTATGGCCATCAGCTGTTTTGTCTCGGCGTCATGCGTAGGTCACATGATCACTTCCTGAAAGTGAGGGGCTCTGAGCCTCACAGAGCTGCTCAGTGACACAAACACCGCGAGGAGACCAGCTCAGCACACACACATCACTGCAGCGGCAGACTGCAGGCAGAAACGGTCAAGCGATTAAATATGCGATTAACGCGATTAAAAAAAATAACGCGTTAATTAGGGCTGTAATTAATTAATCGTAATTAACGCGCTAATCTGACACCTCTAGTTTGGTCTAGATGGTTTGGTCTAGATGGTTTGGTCCAGATGGTTTGGTC
>SSNR01000759.1:91361-131821 GCA_006937965.1 Callopanchax toddi | reverse complement strand
AACCTTACAGGATAAAAACAGTGTGTCACTTTCAAACCTACCTGTACCTGTAACATTAAAGAGGTTCTTTATCTACATCCTGAAAGTATTCACATTCTATCACTTTGTCCACATTTTGTTATGTTCCAGCCTCATTTCAAAATGGATTAAACTTGTTTTTTCAAAGGATTTAAAAAAACATCAGAAAATGACAACAAAAGGTTGTTTTTGACAAATTTATTGAAAATAAAAATGACTTAGAAATCAAATGAACCCAAGTATTCACAGCCTTCGCTCAGTACTTTGTTGATGCTTCTTTGGCAGCAACTAGAAAAAAGAAACCGTCCGTTGGGACCAAAGGATAGGATTGGCTAAAGTTTTTAGAGAACTTGTTAAGAGGCATAAAAAAAATGTTAAAAGCTACATTGTTTACCTGGCTGCAGATATAAGCTATAGGCTAAACTATGACAGATAACATAACAGCAGTGTCTGGTGGTCTAAATATTGACTTTATACAAAACAAAACCACATTTACATGCTCAAGAGTGATACACTTAACCCTAGAAGCTTTACAACTGGAGGATGGATGCTGATGGTCGAAGTTGAGAATGCCTAAAAAGCATGTGCTCCAAAGGAAGTACTGTAGTAAACTGTTTTTGGCCCTAATTTTCCAGCCACCGTCATTTAACAGAAAAAACATCAGATTTAACATTATTAATCAGATTTAACATTATTCTACTGTCATTTGGAAAAACGGTATGCTACTGCTAGAATTCTGCCGTTAATTTACACAAATTTTTAAGAGTGCTGGCATTCCACTTCAGGGATGTGTTGTGTGAAACCAGAAGACTCACCAAAGATGTGACATGGTGCATCAACGCTTGTGGAAGCCAGGCTTGAGGAATCTTTTATCTAAACAGAGGTTCAGAGACAGGGCCGGCCCTGGACTGAATGGTGCCCTAGGCGAAAAATGATTTTGGCGCCCCCTACTGCCCAGAACAGAAACAACGTAACTTTTGCAAATTCTAAGTAGTAAGCAATGTACTAAAGTTGGATAAACTTGAACTGATGACATTCATTCATATAATAAGTGGGGGGCACAACAGCATGATAGCCCTTTAGTGTTAGCTAAATTGCTAAATGATGGTCCAGGAAAAATGTTCACAATTTCATGTATATTAATTAAATACCTCTACTTTGGGCCCGTTTCTCCTCCTCTTCCTTTCTTCGTTTCCTGAAGGCTGCCCCAGAGGGCTTGCTTTGTCTTTTCATTCTGCCAGTGACTTTTAACAAGGTGCTGTCACTGACAACGTCACAGACTCATCATGCATTATCAGCAGTGTTGGGCAAGTTACTTCAAAACTGTAATGCATTATTTATTACTTGTTACTGTCATTTTTAAGTAATCCCTTACATTACAATATTACTGTTTTTAAATGTAAGGCATTACACTACTTTTGCATTACTTTTAGTTACTCTCATCAAAATAACTGTAAATATGGATTTGACCATCTAATGAGCTCATTCTACATCCAGTGGAAGGTCATGTGATGGATACATGGAGATATACAACTATCTGGATATGCATTTATCTATCTATCCATCCATCATTTATCATCCATCTATCCATCTATCATCCATATCTCTCCATATATCCCTACCTATCCATATATTATTCCATCATATCCATATACAGTATATTTAAATCTATAAAAATATATCTCTCTGCACAAGCAGTTTGACCGACTCCTACCTCCACCTGTCCGCTCCTCCCTCCTGCAGCAGAGGCTGCATGACGCGCGTTTCCTCTGCTCAGTGGGCGAGAGAGTGAACTCTCCAACTTCTGACGTGAAAAACAAAGTGACTCTTTATCATGAAACTACCTCTCAGTTCGCTCCCTTCAGTTTACGGAGCGCTGCATGCGCTCATATGTCTTAAGGCGCCTTGGATGCCGTGAGCGCGCACGACTCGGGCCGCGTTTTCCCTCTGGACCGAGTTCAGAACCGAACCACGCATGAGTTTCGGACCGGACAGAACCGGACTTGTTTCACTGGCTGCAGATTTACTCCTCTCTGCTCTGTCTCTGAGTGACGTTTCTCCTCTGAAGAACCCACCTCCTCAATCCGGGTTAAACGTGCACTGTAATGCGCACTGACGTTAAAATATTACAGCTTTTTTTCTGTAATGCCTTACATTACTGCGTTACAGAAAAAAGCAATGCATTACAGTAATTAATAACCTTTGGAAGTCGTTACTCCCAACACTGATTATCAATAAACAACCGGACGGAGGGATGCGCGCAGCGCGCCTCTCCCCCCCCTTACCTGATCACAGCGGCAGCAGCAGGTAGCCATGGGGCGCCACGTTGACTGTTCATGCAGCAAAAGTTGTGCTTTTTTATTTATTTACTTAGTTTATGTATTTATTTATTACTTACTTTGCTCTTTACATGAGATGAATGGTGTGTCCAGCAGTTTGTCAAAATAAATAAAAAAAATTTGTAAAAGGGACAATTTGGCGCCCCCTCCAGCAGAGGGCGCCCTAGGCAGTTGCCTAATCAGCCTATGCCTAGAACCGGCCCTGTTCAGAGATCTTTTTTTTTCTGCAGCAGCTCCCAAAATATACAAAATCATCAGCCTTTTGTCATCAGACAGGCCTCCACTCTGTTGGATTCTACATTACTTTAGAAAAGTAATCTTAGCAGTTTTTCTACATCATATTTGCCTGTTTTATAGGGTTGTTTTTGTATGATTTTTATTCTTCTTTTGTTGTTATACTTTATTTAATGTTTATAACTTTTTGTTACCGTTAAGCTTATTGATCCTTTGCTGGCTAAAGTACTTTAAAAATTGGGTTGGATTGGATAATCTGTAGTTCGTTTAGTCAACAAACATTACTATCATCACACAAAGACTCACATTTCCAACAACAGCGGAGTCACTTTCTGCCACGTTGTGACTTTTGATTTGATTTATACTGAATGTAAATATTAGAATGTGGTATTATTTTATTTTATTCTAAACATTTAGCTTGGCTGACATCTTCTGCTGGCATTAACAAAGCAGAAGCAGATGGAGTCCAGGTACCCCATGGGGTGGTGTGTGTGTGTGTGTGTGTGGGGGGGGGGGGTGAGCAGCTGCAGGGACATGGAGCCACAGGGTTAGGGTTACAGGAAATAAACATTGATTCTGATTCAGAGGCAAAACCCAGCTAACGTGGAAGGAGATTAGGAATTAGGAAAAGAGAAGGAGAGAAGGAGGGAAGAGTGAAGAGGAGCACAAACCAAACAGGAGGTAAAGGGTTGTGCCCCCCCCCCACACACACACACACATGCACACATACAATGGCTAGTGATTTAAATCTGGTTTACTGCATTATTCATTGCATACACTCAAAACCACGCACACACACACACACACACACCTACTTTAGCGATTGTCTTTTTTGTCAATAGTTATTAAGGTTTTTTTCAGACATGTGTTGTCAGTATTTTTTATTTATATTTTTCTTGACATGTTTCAACCCACTACTGTGGTTTTCTTCAGCATCATCACTGATGTTTGTGTGAGTGTCTTTATCATCCGCCGGACGGTTTGTGAAGTAGAAAGTCCCCCTCGTTCATTTGGCCTGGTCCTTACTTTGATGGACTTCCTGATCGTCTGCATCTTGTTTTCTGTGAGAATAATTTCTCCATGATCCTGGTCCATGATGAGTTTTCACCATCATGTAAATGACTGTCAAGGGACTGTCCATGACTTAGAAAAGCTCGATATAAATAATTTTACGCACATTTTATGTTTTATACAGAATAAAAAAAACAGATGGATAATCTTTAAAAGGGCTACTTTTAGGACTGACTACTAAATAAAGTTCTTTCACTAAAAGTTACCTGTTTTTTTAAGCTTTTATATATAATATTTTCCAGGCAATCCATTTAATAACGAAAAAGAAATGTGTGTGTGTGTTAAAATTTTGTCAGATTTATCGTTATCAGAATACTCAGATATCATTTCTGGGCCATATTACCCTCTCCCAGTAGAGCGATGTTGAGGCTGAGCGCTCTCAGGAAAAGGAGCTGTCCTGATTGGACAGTCCGTGTCAGGTCCTCTGATATATTCAGACTCTCGCCTTGTTCCACTCCTTGATGTCTCTGAATGTCTGGATTTGCTGGCTTGTCTGTCTGAATTAATGATGTTTATGCCTCTCTTCTCTCCCTGTTTCTTTTCCATGTGGCTTCACTTCCTTCCCTCTTATCCCTCCTTTGTTCTCTGTCATCCCCTTCCTCCCCCTCTCCTCCTCCTGTCTGTTTTCCCTCCTCTAGAGTCACGTGCTGAAGAAGGCATCGTGGAGCTGGCAGAGCGAGACGAGTCACAAAATCACTCAGTTGCCAAATTGAAGCCGCCATTGTTTCCTGGAGATTCTTCTGTAGTGTGTGTGGGTGGTGTGGAAGTTGAGAGGGTGTGTTTATGAGTGTGTGGGTGTTTTCTCTCATCCTTGATGGAACGTTAAAAGATGTGTGTGTCACTGTGCATGTGTGTGAGCTGCAGGGCTCCCCCCCTCCTTTTCCTCCTCCTCTTGTCCTTCCTCTTTGCCACACCTCCTTCTGCTCAGGGAGCAATCAGCATCCCAGATCTCTGTGAGTACCGCTCGGCTCCAAACAGAACCAGAATACTGGTCAGTTTGCTACATAATAGAAATACATCATTATCCACACACAAACATTATACTTAAAGGATAAATATAACTAACTATTAGAATATTAGATAAAGGAGACAACTAGGTTTGTATTCCTTCACATGATGAAACAGCATACTGCATGTCAGGACCTCACTGGGCTGCAACTGATGGAAAAAAGTTTCTAAAAGTCACCAGAATTTTCGTTTTCAATCTCTGCTAAAAAACAAGACCAACAACTAGTAGTCAGTGACCTCAGGTGTCAGGAACCAGTCTAGATCAAGTCTGAACCCAGTGTAGAACCAGTCTGGAACAACTCTAGAACTTATCTGGGACCAGTCTGGAAACAGTCTAGAAACAACCTAGAAGCAGCTTACAACTAATCTAGAACCAAATTACAACCAGTCTATACAGGTCCTTCTCAAAACTGATCATATTGTGATAAAGTTGATTATTTTCTGTAATGTTCTGATAAACATTAGACTGTCATATATTTTAGATTCATTACACACAGCTGAAGTAGTTTTATTGTTTTAATATTGATGATTGTGGCGTACAGCTCATGAAAACCCTAAACTCCTGTCTCAAAAAATGATCATATGATGAAAAGGTCGTCAGTCTAAACGAGCTCTGAACCTAATCATCTGAATCAACTCATTCACTCTAAACACCTGCAAAAGATTCCTGAGGCTTTTAAAAACTCCCAGCAGGTTCATTACTCAAAACCACAATCATGGGTCAGACTGCCGACCTGACTGCTGTCCAGAAGGACATCACTGACACCCTCAAGCAAGAGGGTCAGACACAGAAAGACATGTCTGAAGGAATAGGCTGTTCCCAGAGTGCTGTATCAAGGCTCCTCAGTGGGAAGTCTGTGGAAGGAAAAAGTGTGTCAGAAAACGCTGCACAGCGAGAAGAGGTGACCGGACCCTGAGGAAGATTGTGGAGAAGGACCGATTCCAGACCTTGGGGGACCTGCGGAAGCAGTGGACTGAGTCTGGAGTAGAAACATCCAGAGCCACCGTGCACAGGCGTGTGCAGGAAATGGGCTACAGGTGCCGCATTCCCCAGGTCAAGACACTTTAGAACCAGAAACAGCAGCAGAAGCGGCGGACCTGGGCTACAGAGAAGCAGCACTGGACTGGTGCTCAGTGGTCCAAAGTCATTCAGAAATCAAGGAGCCAGAGTCTGGAGGAAGACTGGGGAGAGGGAAACGCCTGAAGTCCAGTGTCAAGTCCCCACAGTCAGTGATGGTCTGGGCGCCATGTCAGCTGCTGGTGTTGGTCCACTGTGTTTTATCAAGGGTCAGCAGGGTCAATGCAGCTAGCTAGCAGGAGATGTTGGAGCACTTCATGCTTCCATCTGCTGAAAAGCTTTATGGAGATGAAGATTTCATGTTTCAGCACGACCTGGCACCTGCTCCCAGTGCCCAAACCACTGGTCACTGGTTTACTGACCATGGTGTTACTGTGGTACTCTCCTGACCTGAACCCCAGAGACAATCTGTGGATATTGTGAAGAGAAAGTTGAGACGCCAGACCCAACGCTCTGGATGAGCTTAAGGCCGCTATCGAAGCATCCTGGGCCTCCAGAACACCTCAGCAGTGCCGCAGGCTGATCGCCTCCATGCCACGCCGCATTGAAGCAGTCATTTCTGATAAAGGATTCCCACCAAGTGCTGAGTGAGAACTGAACATCATTATCTGAAGGTTGACTTTGTATTAAAACACTTTTCTTTGATTGGTCGGATGAAATATGATCATTTTTTGAGACAGGAGTTTAGGGTTTTCATGAGCCGTACGCCACAATCATCAATATTAAAACAATAAATCTACTTCAGCTGTGTGTAATGAATCTAAAATAAGTCTAATGTTTATCAGAACATTACAGAAAATAATCAACTTTATCACAATATGATCATTTTTTGAGAAGGACCTGTAGTGTAGAACCAGTATAGATCCCATCTAGAACCAAACTAAAGCCAGTCTGGATCCAGTCTTTAACCAGTCAAGATACAGTCTAGAACCAGTTTAGAACCAGTCTAGGGCCAGTTTGAAACCCATTCCTGTTTAGTTTCTAACATTTAAGCAAGTTTACAATCAAGAAATGACTTCGGGAGGAGTCTGAGACCAAGCCAAGCCAAGTTTATTTATGAAGCACTTTCAGGTCCTGAACAAAGAATAAAAAATAAAACAAAGTAAAATTTAACAACAAGTAAAAACACATGTATAAAACATCATCATAAGAGAAATCAATAAAATCCAGAACACAAGTAACAGACCAGGCTGGGAGGGGTAAGGTCACATCGTGATGAAATTGGAACTACAAATGTTGCACAAGAATTGCACAATTGTGACTATCTGAATGCAATCATCTCACACTCACCACCGGACTTAGAGAGAGATTAAACTGGTCTCAAATGTCTTAAATGTATCAGATTGTCTTTAACTGGTTTCCAGGAGTCTCAGTGCTGTGAGATACTGATTTTAAAGCAAATTATCTGCCATTCTATAAATTATAAAACTAATTTTAATCAATAATCTGATCAGGAAATCAGAAACCTGATCAGCAGTGGGTGTCCTCTGGAGTGTGTCAAATGGTGAATCAGTGGTATCATTGTGTCTCCTGTGTTTTCTCTCCTTGCTGCCCCCATGTGGAAAAACAGATGTTTTACCAAAAAGTAAGTGAATCCCCCTCCTGAACAAAAACTGGTGACTTGGTTCACTTCATTTAATGATTACTTGGGTAACTTCATTAACTAGTGACACCATCATCTTCCATGCATACACACCTACATGACTGTCTCCAAGGATGAGTGTGTGGCGTAATGGAAATGCTGCTCCTGTCTGGGTTGGCTATTGGGGCCCTGGGGTTGCCACTGGGGTCCTTTGGGGGGTTGTGGTACTATTTGTTTGGAAAAGCTCTGGGGAGCCTGGGTCTGTGTTGTGGTGCAGTGGGCTCCTGCTTGTGGCTAGGACCATCTGATGGCCTACTCTCCAGTGGGCTGATTCAGGGGTGAATGGGTTCCCTGCCACTCAGTCCCATGGTGGTCATGCCCTACGGGGGCTGCATTGCTACTTCTCTAGCCCTTGACATTGCAGTGGTTTTGGTGGCCAGCTTTGGGCTTGGGCTCTACCTGTCAGAGGGCCAGTTTGGGCTTGCCTTCTGTCATTGGCTGTCCTTCACTGGGGTGGTTGGAGTGGGCCCATGGGTGGCTTTGTCCCTGGTTGGTCCCACATTGGGTGTGGTGATGGTGTGCTGGGCTTGGGGACTCATGGCTTTGAATTTTCCTAGTGGAACCTGGCTATAGGCAGGTGCCCCCTTGTTCTTATGCCGGCCCTACTTCTCCCCATGGAAGGTGGCCTTCTTCTGGGTTTACTGCATGTTGTTAATCTTTGGGGGCATGGGCCCCTTGTTCTTTGCAGGCAGGGTATGGTGCGGTATCTGGGACAAAATTAGGACTATTGTTCCCCCTGCTGTGGCTACATCCTTTTACCAGGATGCTATATCCATTTCGAACGCAGCTACTGATCTGAGCAATGATAGGCTGGCACTGGTAAGTGCCAGAGTGTCCGCTGCTGGTAAATGAGGAGGCGGCTACTCACTTGTGTTAGCATTGGAGAAGCTATTGAGTAGCATCCTTAGGCTGGACACTGGCTGTGTTTGAATCCAGGGGTAGGACGCTTCTGAGGACGTGGACTTGCTGGTCTACCTAGGTTGGGTCCTTGCTCGACCGCTAAGACCGGAAATAAACGGCTCTGAATTCAGACGGTCTAGCCTCAGACTTAGCCCCGCCCCTCAGTCCAGTCGCTTAGCAACCGTGACAGCGCCGACAGACAGGCTAAAGCTAATAAAATGGATCTAAAGAAACACTTGAAGCTCTTTGATGGTGACTTATTTCCTAAACTTTCATTTAAAACATTCAAGCTAGCTTACATTGATCCATCCATCCATTTTCTGTAGCCGCTTATTCCTCCACAGAGGGTCGCGGGGCAGCTGGTTCCTATCTCCAGCGGTCAAGGGGCGAGAGGCGGGGGACACCCTGGACAGGTCGCCAGTCCGCTTACATTGATTTCTTGTCTTAAATTACATGAAAAAAAAAAAATTCAACCTCTTTTGTGGAGATTTTTATTATTAAACTTCATATAAAGAGAAGCAAAACATTCCTAAACACAAGCTTTTTATCATCTTTTGATAAGATGACATTTAAAACTGGACTGCTCTCTGGTTTTTTTCTGCTACTGCTGCTAAATTGATGAATCAGTAGAATCCAACGGGACTTGTGTTGTAAATGCAATAAAGTTAAAAAAAAAACAAACTAGAATCCAACAGCCGGCACGCAAAGTATCCTGGGATAGCCAAGGCGAGGAGACACCAGACCCATCCTCGAAATTGGGGTGGAGCGAGGACGCATTTGAGGACGCATGAATGAGTATCCTTCGAATTCGGACAGCACTCGTCGCGGCGCTGTGACGTCATCGGTCTTGAAATGCGTCCTCAGAAGCGTCCTACCCCTGAATTCAGACACAGCCACTTACTGGATTCCCTACTCCCTCTGCTGTCTATTAGCATGGATAGGCTATTTTTAGCATTGGAGAGGTTAGTGACTAACATGAAAAGGCTTGTCACTGACTATATTAGATACACTTTTAATTGAAAACATTATCAATTCAGATTAAGTGTCACTCTTTTGTGTTTCTTGTGCATGCCAAGCACAGAAAAGTCAGTGCTAACTTTTGTTGTTTGGCAGGGTATTAAATGCATGTGTTACATGTGCCTCCTTTTTGGTGCTGCAGCCTGCACCCAGGGCTGTGTCTGCCTGCAGCATGTTGCTCCGCCCCCTGCAGCTCTGAGGAACTCTGCAGCTTTAAAAGCCTGAGCTGGTCACCAGCTCAGGGGGCTCAGATCTGTGCTGTTGTCCCCCAGTTTGGCTGTGGTTTCACAGAGCTAGTGGCGGTGGTAAATAGAAGCAGATTAGATTAGTTTAGATTAGTTTAGATTAGATTAGTTTAGATTAGATTAGATTAGAGTAGTTTAGATTAGTTTAGATTAGATTAGAGTAGATTAGATTAGACTAGATTATTTTAGATTAGATTAGATTAGTTTAGATTAGAGTAGAGTAGTTTAGATTAGTTTAGATTAGATTAGAGTAGATTAGATTAGATTATTTTAGATTAGATTAGTTTAGATTAGATTAGAGTAGATTAGATTAGAGTAGATTAGATTAGATTAGACTAGATTATTTTAGATTAGATTAGATTAGTTTAGATTAGAGTAGAGTAGATTACATTAGAGTAGATTAGATTAGATTCGATTATTTTAGATTAGATTAGTTTAGATTAGTTTAGATTAGTTTAGATTAGAGTAGATTAGATTAGAGTAGATTAGATTAGATTAGACTAGATTATTTTAGATTAGATTAGATTAGTTTAGATTAGAGTAGAGTAGTTTAGATTAGTTTAGATTAGATTAGAGTAGATTAGATTAGATTAGATTATTTTAGATTAGATTAGTTTAGATTAGATTAGAGTAGAGTAGTTTAGATTAGTTTAGATTAGATTAGAGTAGTTTAGATTAGTTTAGATTAGTTTAGATTAGAGTAGATTAGATTAGATTAGATTATTTTAGATTAGATTAGTTTAGATTAGATTAGAGTAGATTAGATTAGATTAGATTATTTTAGATTAGATTAGTTTAGATTAGATTAGAGTAGATTAGATTAGATTAGATTATTTTAGATTAGATTAGTTTAGATTAGATTAGAGTAGATTAGATTAGATTAGATTATTTTAGATTAGATTAGTTTAGATTAGATTAGAGTAGATTAGATTAGATTAGATTATTTTAGATTAGATTAGTTTAGATTAGATTAGAGTAGATTAGATTAGATTAGATTATTTTAGATTAGATTAGTTTAGATTAGATTAGAGTAGAGTAGTTTAGATTAGTTTAGATTAGAGTAGATTAGATTAGAGTAGATTAGATTAGATTAGATTAGACTAGATTATTTTAGATTAGATTAGATTAGTTTTGATTAGAGTAGAGTAGTTTAGATTAGTTTAGATTAGATTAGAGTAGATTAGATTAGATTAGATTATTTTAGATTAGATTAGTTTAGATTAGATTAGAGTAGATTAGTTTAGATTAGTTTAGATTAGATTAGACTAGATTATTTTAGATTAGTTTAGATTAGATTAGAGTAGATTAGATTAGATTAGATTATTTTAGATTAGATTAGTTTAGATTAGATTAGAGTAGATTAGATTAGAGTAGATTAGATTAGATTAGACTAGATTATTTTAGATTAGATTAGAGTAGAGTAGTTTAGATTAGTTTAGATTGGATTAGAGTAGATTAGATTAGATTATTTTAGATTAGATTAGAGTAGATTAGATTTGAGTAGATTAGATTAGACTAGATTATTTTAGATTAGATTAGTTTAGATTAGATTAGAGTAGATTAGATTAGAGTAGATTAGATTAGATTAGACTAGATTATTTTAGATTAGATTAGAGTAGTTTAGATTAGTTTAGATTAGATTAGACTAGATTATTTTAGATTAGTTTAGATTAGTTTAGATTAGATTAGACTAGATTATTTTAGATTATTTTAGATTAGTTTAGATTAGTTTAGATTAGATTAGATTAGAGTAGATTAGATTAGACTAGATTATTTTAGATTAGTTTAGATTAGTTTAGATTAGATTAGTTTAGATTAGATTAGATTAGTTTAGATTAGTTTAGATTAGATTAGTTTAGATTAGATTAGATTAGTTTAGATTAGAGTAGAGTAGTTTAGATTAGTTTAGATTAGATTAGACTAGATTATTTTAGATTAGTTTAGATTAGTTTAGAATAGTTTAGATTAGATTAGTTTAGATTAGATTAGTTTAGATTAGATTAGTTTAGATTAGAGTAGATTAGATTAGATTAGAGTAGTTTAGATTAGATTAGATTAGTTTAGATTAGATTAGTTTAGATTAGAGTAGAGTAGTTTAGATTAGTTTAGATTAGATTAGACTAGATTATTTTAGATTAGTTTAGATTAGTTTAGATTAGATTAGATTAGAGTAGATTAGATTATATTAGATTATTTTAGATTAGATTAGTTTAGATTAGATTAGTTTAGATTAGATTAGTTTAGATTAGATTAGATTAGTTTAGATTAGATTAGATTAGATTAGAGTAGAGTAGATTAGATTAGATTATTTTAGATTAGATTAGAATAGTTTAGATTAGATTAGTTTAGATTAGATTAGTTTAGATTAGATTAGTTTAGATTAGAGTAGATTAGATTAGATTAGAGTAGTTTAGATTAGATTAGAGTAGATTAGATTAGATTATTTTAGATTAGATTAGTTTAGATTAGTTTAGATTAGATTAGATTAGAGTAGTTTAGATTAGATTAGAGTAGATTAGATTATTTTAGATTAGAGTAGTTTAGATTAGTTTAGATTAGATTAGATTAGATTAGAGTAGTTTAGATTAGATTAGAGTAGATTAGATTAGATTATTTTAGATTAGATTAGAGTAGTTTAGATTAGATTAGATTAGATTAGAGTAGTTTAGATTAGTTTAGATTAGATTAGAGTAGATTAGATTAGATTATTTTAGATTAGATTAGTTTAGTTTAGAGTAGTTTAGATTAGATTAGAGTAGTTTAGATTAGTTTAGATTAGATTAGAGTAGTTTAGATTAGATTAGATTAGTTTAGATTAGATTAGTTTAGATTAGATTAGAGTAGTTTAGATTAGATTAGAGTAGTTTAGATTAGATTATTTTAGATTAGATTAGTTTAGTTTAGAGTAGTTTAGATTAGATAAGAGTAGTTTAGATTAGTTTAGATTAGATTAGAGTAGTTTAGATTAGATTAGATTAGTTTAGATTAGATTAGTTTAGATTAGATTAGTTTAGATTAGATTAGAGTAGTTTAGATTAGTTTAGATTAGATTATTTTAGATTAGATTAGTTTAGATTAGATTAGATTAGAGTAGTTTAGAGTAGTTTAGATTAGATTATTTTAGATTAGATTAGTTTAGATTAGATTAGATTAGAGTAGTTTAGATTTGTTTAGATTAGATTAGAGTAGATTAGATTAGATTATTTTAGATTAGATTAGTTTAGATTAGATTAGAGTAGATTAGATTAGAGTAGTTTAGATTAGATTAGAGTAGATTAGATTAGAGTAGTTTAGATTAGATTAGAGTAGTTTAGATTAGATTAGATTAGATTAGAGTAGTTTAGATTAGTTTAGATTAGATTAGATTAGAGTATTTTAGATTAGATTAGATTAGAGTAGTTTAGATTAGTTTAGATTAGTTTAGTTTAGAGTAGTTTAGATTAGATTAGAATAGAGTAGTTTAGATTAGTTTAGATTAGTTTAGTTTAGAGTAGTTTAGATTAGATTAGAATAGAGTAGTTTAGTGTTCTGATTAGAACTTTTTTGAGCAGGATTCTGCAGCTCGTTAAGAGCTTGTTTTGTTAGTTTTCCTCCATCCTTGTAATACAGAGCGTTTTTAGTTAGTTTTAGAGCGTCTTCAGTTTAGTTTAGTTTAGTTTAGTTTAGTCAACTCGATTTAGTGTTTTTCCTGGGTATTATTTCCCCAGCGTTTCGTCTCCCCTCCTTTAGTTGAAGAGTATTTTTAGTTTAGTAAAACTCTTTCAGCAGTATCTCTTCCTGCTTGTTTTATCATTGGGAGTGAAAAAATAAGTTTTTGTTAAACTTTTAAACCTTGTCTCCAAGCACTTTTGCGTTAGACCCCCAACAATACTCCTAGACCTTAAGGGGGGTCGTAACAGCATGTCCTTCATGAATTATATTGATTATATTTTTATATCAGCTGTATTTGATAAACATGTTTCCATTGATTTGCTCATTTCCCTTTGAGAATCAATGGAGTATTTTTAAGTTTTTCAACAGAACTTCTTACATTTATTTATTTTATCCAAACACCTCAGACCTCAAAGTTCTGAAGCACAAATAACATCACTTTATAAAGACAACCTGAGATACTCTGACATGATGAGAAATCCATTTAATCATGCTAGGAAAAGCCTCTCCAATGCTAATGCCAGCCTCTTCATACTAATGAACAGCATAGGGTTAGGAAATCCAGGGGGTTTCCAGGCAATGCATGATAGTCATTAGCCTCTTCAATTCTAACACAAGTAAGAAGTCTCCGTCTTATTTACCAGCAGCAGGGTTCAGTTACCATTGATCAGATCAGTAGCTGCCTTCAGAATGGATAAAGCCTCCTGCTATAAGGACATAGCCACAGCAGAGGGCGCACTAGTCTTAATTTAGACCCTGGTGACCATGCTACGTATATTTCTACACAGGCAGAGCTGTGATGGTGATGGGGTTTCCCATTCTTCCCTTTCAGTACACCTGATTCAAAATTCACCCCAGATGCTGCCTCTTTGAATCAGACCCAGTTATGTGGGACACAATCTAGAAAACCAGTGACAAAAGGATGACATACAGATAAACATGTCACTGCTGATCAAAAGAGGGAGTTTGAGCTAAAATAAGTTATTTAAAGCATTATGTCACAATTTTTCATTAACTCTAAAGATTTTGGGTATTGTTGGACTTTGGAATGGTTCTAGTTTAGATTTGATTTCTTCTCAAAAAAACTGTATTTAGTGTTTAAATTTATTTTGGGATATAATAGTTCTCAACATTTTTATGCTGCTCCTGGAAGTGGGAAATGTAAAATTAGACTTCAGATTATTTCTGTGTGGCTCCAACACGTCAATGCTCTGATATAATGGTTTTCATGATGTGATATATAGTTTTCACTAACGATTTAATGCTTTTTTGTGTTTTCAGTATCACAGCCTCCAATGCTGACACAGGTTCCCACATCATTTACAGCCTTCTCTCACGCGGACATCACGTTGCCCTGTGAAGCCACCGGAAACCCCACACCCATGTATGTGTGTGTGTGTGTGTGTGTGTGTGTGTGAGTGAATCAGATCCACCTCCTGTTTTCTCCTCTGTGTTCGTTATAGAACTTTGGAAGTTGCTGTAGAAAAAAAAAAATTATATATATATAGTTAACCCTCTAGCCCTTGCTTCTGTCATCCTCACAAATTTTAAAGTACATCCACACAGCTGACATGATATCTACCTCGCTACAGCACTCGCCTGTAGGGCAACGCTCCTACACCCACACTGTTCCTCTTTAGCTCAATAGCTCTCCCTAGTGGTCAATATAGAAAACTACAACAGAAATCAGATCAGATCTGGGCTGTATGGTCAGACCTCATCCTTTGTCTGATTTTGGTGTTTATCTTTAAAGGAAAATCATTTCTTTTACTTGTCTTCTCTGACCAACTTGTGAATGGTCAGTTTTTTGTTCCAACTCTAGATTGACAACAGATTTCTAGATCTGGAGATTCTCAGTCCCAGTTTGTGTAGTTGTTGTTTGAATTTCTCTACATAGATTTTTGTCTAAAAACATTCATAAAAGTGGTTGAGAAGAAATCTGTACACCTCCTTTACCTTGTTTCTGGACTCTGTGTGCAGTTTTCGCTGGGAGAAGGATGGTAAGAGGTTCGGACTAGAGACTGAAGGATCTGGGACCTTAAAGGCCAACAAAGAGGAGCCCCTGGAGTCCTACGGAGGGTATTACCGCTGTTACGCCTCCAATACGCTGGGGACAGCCATGACTCAATTTGTAAAGGTCATCGTTGAGCGTGAGTCTCTCACTCATTCACACACACTAACTCACGCACACACACACACTTACACTAAATTCCTCTTGCTTTGCACAGCATGTCACCTGAGTTTCTGATTGGCTACACCTCACATTCCACAGGCTGCTCCTTAAAGGAGATGCCACACACATTGTGAAATCAGGCCAAGACAATCCAAACGACAAGCGTCTTGATTTCTTCTCAAGCAGACCAGAGCCCTTTTAACTCACCACAGGAATATCTGCTAAAGTGTTCTTCAGAATCATTATAGTAACATCCTTAATGGGCATCTTTCATGTTTTTATTAAACGGCAGAAAAAACATCATCTATGGTACCTAAGTAACTTTGGTTATCATCCCAGGTTTACAGATAACTAGCAAGTGTTTAAATGTACAAAGTTGAGGAAAGACGGCAAGCTTTCTCAAAAAGAAGAAGACAGTGGAAGCCTATAGGGAACAGAGTAGGCTAACAGTAGTAAGTTACTGAACTCTAACTTTTAGTGGACATTTCCATGAGGATTAGATTGAGGGTGACGGCTCTTTGAGGTGAACTGTTCCCTAATGAACGGCTCTTTGAGGTGAACTGTTCCCTAATGAACGGCTCTTTGAGGTGAACCGTTCCCTAATGAACTGCTCTTTGAGGTGAACCGTTCCCTAATGAACGGCTCTTTGAGGTGAACCGTTCTCTAGTGAACGGCTCTTTGAAGTGAACCGTTCCCTAATGAACGGCTCTTTGAGGTGAACCGTTCTCTAATGAACGGCTCTTTGAGGTAAACCGTTCCCTAGTGAATGGCTCTTTGAAGTGAACCGTTCCCTAGTGAACGGCTCTTTGAGGTGAACCGTTCTCTAATGAACGGCTCTTTGAGGTGAACCGTTCTCTAATGAACGGCTCTTTGAGGTAAACCGTTCCCTAGTGAACGGCTCTTTGAAGTGAACCGTTCCCTAATGAACGGCTCTTTGAGGTGAACTGTTCTCTAATGAACGGATCTTTGAGGTGAACTGTTCCCTAATGAACGGCTCTTTGAGTTGAACTGCTCCCTAATGAATGGCTCTTTGAGGTGAACCGTTCCCTAATGAACGGCTCTTTGAGGTGAACCATTCTCTAATGAACGGCTCTTTGAGGTGAACTGTTCTCTAATGAACGGCTCTTTTGAGGTGAACTGTTCCGTAATGAACGGCTCTTTGAGGTGAACCGTTCCCTAATGAACGGCTCTTTGAGGTGAACTGTTCCCTAATGAACGGCTCTTTGAGGTGAACTGTTCCATAATGAACGGCTTTTTGAGGTGAACCGTTCTCTAATGAACGGCTCTTTGAAGTGAACCGTTCCCTAATGAACAGCTCTTTGAGGTGAACCGTTCCCTAATGAACGGCTCTTTGAAGTGAACTGTTCCCTAATGAACGGCTCTTTGACGTGAACCGTTCTCTAATGAACGGCTCTTTGAGGTGAACCGTTCTCTAATGAACGGCTCTTTGAGGTGAACCGTTCCCTAATGAACGGCTCTTTGAGGTGAACTGTTCCCTAATGAATGGCTCTTTGAGGTGAACTGTTCCCTAATGAACGGCTCTTTGAGGTGAACCGTTCACTAATGAACGGCTCTTTGAGGTGAACCGTTCTCTAATGAACGGCTCTTTGAGGTGAACCGTTCTCTAATGAACGGCTCTTTGAGGTGAACTGTTCCCTAATGAATGGCTCCTTGAGGTGAACCGTTCTCTAATGAACGGCTCTTTGAGGTGAACCGTTCCCTAATGAACAGCTCTTTGAGGTGAACCGTTCTCTAATGAACGGATCTTTGAGGTGAACTGTTCCCTAATGAACGGATCTTTGAGGTGAACCGTTCTCTAATGAACGGATCTTTGAGGTGAACCGTTCTCTAATGAACGGCTCTTTGAGGTGAACCGTTCCCTAATGAACGGCTCTTTGAGGTGAACTGTTCCCTAATGAACGGCTCTTTGAGGTGAACCGTTCTCTAATGAACGGCTCTTTGAGGTGAACCGTTCCCTAATGAACAGCTCTTTGAGGTGAACCGTTCTCTAATGAACGGATCTTTGAGGTGAACTGTTCCCTAATGAACGGCTCTTTGAAGTGAACCGTTCCCTAATGAACAGCTCTTTGAGGTGAACCGTTCCCTAATGAACGGCTCTTTGAAGTGAACTGTTCCCTAATGAACGGCTCTTTGAGGTGAACCGTTCTCTAATGAACGGCTCTTTGAGGTGAACCGTTCTCTAATGAACGGCTCTTTGAGGTGAACCGTTCCCTAATGAACGGCTCTTTGAGGTGAACTGTTCCCTAATGAATGGCTCTTTGAGGTGAACCGTTCTCTAATGAACGGCTCTTTGAGGTGAACTGTTCCCTAATGAACGGCTCTTTGAGGTGAACCGTTCTCTAATAAACGGCTCTTTGAGGTGAACTTTCCCTAATGAACAGCTCTTTGAGGTGAACCGTTCTCTAATGAACGGATCTTTGAGGTGAAACGTTCTCTAATGAACGGATCTTTGAGGTGAACTGTTCCCTAATGAACGGCTCTTTGAGGTGAACCGTTCCCTAATGAACGGCTCTTTGAGGTGAACCGTTCTCTAATGAACGGATCTTTGAGGTGAACTGTTCCCTAATGAACGGCTCTTTGAGGTGAACCGTTCCCTAATGAACGGCTCTTTGAGGTGAACCGTTCTCTAATGAACGGCTCTTTGAGGTGAACCGTTCTCTAATGAACGGCTCTTTGAGGTGAACCGTTCCCTAATGAACGGCTCTTTGAGGTGAACTGTTCCCTAATGAACGGCTCTTTGAGGTGAACCGTTCTCTAATGAACGGCTCTTTGAGGTGAACTGTTCCCTAATGAACGGCTCTTTGAGGTGAACCGTTCTCTAATGAACGGCTCTTTGAGGTGAACTTTCCCTAATGAACAGCTCTTTGAGGTGAACCGTTCTCTAATGAACGGATCTTTGAGGTGAAACGTTCTCTAATGAACGGCTCTTTGAGGTGAACTGTTCCCTAATGAACGGCTCTTTGAGGTGAACCGTTCCCTAATGAACGGCTCTTTGAGGTGAACCGTTCTCTAATGAACGGATCTTTGAGGTGAACTGTTCCCTAATGAACGGCTCTTTGAGGTGAACCGTTCTCTAATGAACGGCTCTTTGAGGTGAACTGTTCCCTAATGAACGGCTCTTTGAGGTGAACCGTTCTCTAATGAACGGCTCTTTGAGGTGAACCGTTCCCTAATGAATAGCTCTTTGAGGTGAACCGTTCCCTAATGAACGGCTCTTTGAGGTGAACCGTTCTCTAATGAACGGCTCTTTGAGGTGAACCGTTCTCTAATGAACGGCTCTTTGAGGTGAACCGTTCTCTAATGAACGGCTCTTTGAGGTGAACTGTTCCCTAATGAACGGCTCTTTGAGGTGAACCGTTCTCTAATGAACGGCTCTTTGAGGTGAACCGTTCCCTAATGAATAGCTCTTTGAGGTGAACCGTTCCCTAATGAACGGCTCTTTGAGGTGAACCGTTCTCTAATGAACGGCTCTTTGAGGTGAACCGTTCTCTAATGAACGGCTCTTTGAGGTGAACCGTTCTCTAATGAACGGCTCTTTGAGGTGAACTGTTCCCTAATGAACGGCTCTTTGAGGTGAACCGTTCTCTAATGAACGGCTCTTTGAGGTGAACCGTTCCCTAATGAACAGCTCTTTGAGGTGAACCATTCTCTAATGAACGGATCTTTGAGGTGAACCGTTCTCTAATGAACGGATCTTTGAGGTGAACCGTTCTCTAATGAACGGCTCTTTGAGGTGAACTGTTCCCTAATGAACGGCTCTTTGAGGTGAACTGTTCCCTAATGAACGGCTCTTTGAGGCGAACCGTTCCCTAATGAACGGCTCTTTGAGGTGAACCGTTCTCTAATGAACGGCTCTTTGAGGTGAACCGTTCTCTAATGAACGGCTCTTTGAGGTGAACTGTTCCCTAATGAACGGCTCTTTGAGGTGAACTGTTCCCTAATGAACGGCTCTTTGAGGCGAACCGTTCCCTAATGAACGGCTCTTTGAGGTGAACCGTTCTCTAATGATCGGCTCTTTGAGGTGAACTGTTCCCTAATGAACGGCTCTTTGAGGTGAACCGTTCTCTAATGAACGGCTCTTTGAGGTGAACCGTTCTCTAATGAACGGCTCTTTGAGGTGAACTGTTCCCTAATGAACGGCTCTTTGAGGTGAACTGTTCCCTAATGAACGGCTCTTTGAGGCGAACCGTTCCCTAATGAACGGCTCTTTGAGGTGAACCGTTCTCTAATGATCGGCTCTTTGAGGTGAACTGTTCCCTAATGAACGGCTCTTTGAGGTGAACTGTTCCCTAATGAACAGCTCCCTTCACTGAGTCATAAAGCCCATCACTAGCTCTAAAGTTACAGTTCTTTTGTAAAAGCACATGGTTTTTTAGATTGTTGTTTTAAAATGGGACTAGTTTGTAAGCAGGTGTCACATGACCGGTTTAGACCAATGCAGCGGCAGCATTTAGTAAACAGAAATCCAACAAGGCTCAACGTGCGTCTCCTTTTTCGCTCTACACGCGGCGCGCCTCACGGCAGTGATGCTGCTCTCCCTTTGTACATTCTCAAATAATCTGTCCACTGGAGCTAAATGGGGCCCTTCTGGACCGCGGGGCCATACGCACAGTGCGTGCGTATTGGGAGGAGCGGAGGCAGACCTGATTCCAAACGCGTCTTTAGGGTTAGGGTTAGTCCTGATCGTTCAGCCAGCTATCAGATGTGCATTTACTACACTTCCTGTGCACTCTGAAGGAGTTCTCAGCGGTCATAAGCTGCAGAGACTTGTTGACACGTAAGCTGCCCCGGCCGTGAGGACGTACACACCAAGTCCAAACCCACCAGTAAGGAGGTCCATTAAACATCAGTGCCAGGTTCTCGTCTGAGTATTTCAATGAAAAAAAAAAGGAACCCCTCATTTCTCCCTCTCTCTTCCTCTCATGGTCTCATAAAGTTTTAGCCCACTTATCTAACTATGGGGAATATGGCAATAGACAAAACATTTTTTTGAGTGGACTATCTCTTTAACTACGCTTCCAGTGCTTTCTATGATTTTGTAGTTCATGTTTGTGTACTGGACTTCCACAGCTTGAATAGAACTAGGCTTTGCGTCTCACATCTCTGCTATCTCAGTTATCTCAAATGAAACACTTGTACCATTTCTGAGAGAACTGATACGTGGGTGATGTTTTTAATTTCCTGCTTTGTGTTTCAGCTCATCCTTATCTTGTAAAACAAAACAATTTAAATATGACAGTGGATGAAGGAGAGAGCGTCATCCTGACTTGCAACCCTCCAAAGAGTTCCACTCCACCGAGAATCTATTGGATGGACATGGGTGAGCCAGTCATTTTAGAATAATAGCCTTCCTCATCTCAAAGGTCAGCCTCATGACCTCACTACCGGTTTCTTCTACATGATCTAACTGTTCCTGGAACATTCCTAGATTTAACATGGATAAAAAACACGTTTTCACCAACTCCTGACCCTGAATCTGACACTGATCATTGTAGATGGGTCTAAACTCCTTGAATCTAACCTTCATTTTCCTCGCTTTTGAAAGAAGATTATGATTAAAAAGACTAATGAATGATTTACATGGATCCAATTTATTAATGTTTGTTTGAGATGATCAATAACAGGTATTCTCCTAAAGATTCATGTTAATTTTAAAAAATCAGATATTAGAGTTAAAAGATTTTTTTGAGTCACATGTTTTAGGGTTGTTTTTGCAGTAAATTAGAAACAATTTCAGTTATCATTTTTGTTAGAAACTTTATAATGAAAAAGTCAAAATAATAATTATATAGGGAAGATTTCAGAATGTAATCCTCTCCTAGGAATACACTCTCTAGATACAAACATCCAAACAGTTAAATCTTCTAGAACTGAGAATAATAAATGTCAGTGACAGCGTCTCATCTGTCCAAATCAAAAACAGTATTTTATTTTAATCATGTGTTGCTTGATGCTCTGAATCATATGAAGCACAGTCCTCAGATGTTTTAAATGATTTATAGTTATATTCCTAAGGTATTGTTCCTCCTACATCATGCTGTCCTTTCTGTGGCTTTTTCCCAGGGATGGTGCACATTGAGCAGAGTGACAGAGTCGTGATTGGCCTGGATGGAAACTTGTACATTTCTAATCTTTTGATGAGTGACAGCAGAAAGGAATATGTTTGCACGGCTCATTACACGGCAGCGAGGACCATCCTCCCTGATACCATTGTACAGCTCAACGTGTTGTCCAGTGAGTTTACGCAAACTTAAAGGGATTTTTGTGAACATAACATTATGAAGTAAGGCCATGTGACATACAGCAGTGAGGTGTCCTCACCTCAATTTGCCGCATATTTTTCAACTTATTTGAGTCTGTATCATGGAAGCAGCAACCCAGCTAGGGAATCCCAGACTCCCTCTCCCCATGCACCTCCACCAGATCCTCCAGTGGGACTCTAAGGCGTTCCCAGGCCAGCTCAGAAATGTACTTGCTTCAGTGTGTTTTGGGTCAACCTGGGGGCCTCCTGCTGGCCGGACCTGGCCAAAATCCTCCCCAGGAAGGCGTCCAGGAGGCATCCTGACCAGTTGCCCAAACCTCATCAGCTGACTCCTCTTGGTGTGGAGGAGCAGTGGTTCTCCTCTAAGTCCCTCCGGGATGTCCGAGTTCCTCACCCTGTCCCTTAGGCTGAGCTCAACCACCCTGAACAAGAAAAGCCATTGGACCACTTGTATTCACAATCTAATTTCTTTCAGTTATTACCCAAAGCCTGTTACCATAGGTAAGAATTGGAATGTAGATCAGCCGGTAAATTGAGAGCTTTGCTTTCTGGCTCAGCTCCCTTTTCACCACAACAGACCGGTTCAGTGTCTGCATCACTGCAGGTGCTGCTCCAAAATACCCCAAAATACGTAGACTCCTCCACTTGAGGTAGGACATCTGTTTGGACACCAAGTTGACAAGTCATTCTTTTCCAGTTGTAAACTATGGACTCGGATTAGGAGGTGCTGATCCTCATTCCGGCCACTTCACACTCGGCTGCGAACCTCCGTGGCAAGAGCTGAAGGTCAGAGTCTGATGAAGCTAGGAGGACCACATCATCTGCAAAAGCAGAGAAAACATCCTCCTGCCACCAAACTCAACTCTCTCCATTCTATGGCTGCACTTACTGGGTGTGTGGACAAGACTCACTGTCTACTGCTTCTGGAGACCCACAAACCAGAAATGCCCAGTAGGCCTCATGTTTTAGTGTGACAGTTCCCCTGACATCTGGTGTTAGCCAGCAGGTATTAGGTTGCTCTTATGACTGGCACCAGCCACCTTGCGACCACAGCTAGTAACAGCTGCCAAGACAAAACCAGAGTGGAGGAAGGCCCCTCTGGACTCTATGTCCCCCACTGAGCTCAGGACGTGGTCAAAGCTCTGCCGGAGGTGGGAGTTGAAGTCCGTCCTGCCAGGCGTTCCCAGCAGACCCTCACTATATGTTTGGGTCTACCAGGTCTGTGCAGCATCTTCTCCTGCCATCTGATCCAGATCACCACCAGGTGGTGATCAGTTGACAGCTCTGCTCCTCTCTTCACCTGAGTGTTCAAAACACAGCCACAAGTCAGATGATGCAATTACAAATTCAATCATCAACCTGCAACCTAGGCTCTCCGGGCACCAAGTATAGTGATAGGCATCCTTTTTTTATAACATGGATTTTTTATGGCCAAACTATAACTTGCACAGAAGTCCAATAACAAAACACCACTCAGGTTTAGTTTGGGTGGGTTCCTCCCTATCACGCCCCTCCAGGTCAGACTGTAATTGGCCATGTGAGCGTTGAAGTCACTCAGCAGGACCATGGAGTCCTCGGTTGGAGCTTCATCTAGCACTCATCTCAGGGACCCCTGAAAGGTCAGGTACCCTGAGCGGCTACTTGGTGAATAAGAACAAACAATAATCAGGACCCATTCTCTGGCCCAAAGATGCAAGGAAGCTACCCTGTCATCTAACCCTAACCCAGAAAAAACCCAACATACAGTCCAAGAGACTTGGGGCTAACAGAAAGCCCACCCCAGCCCTCTGCCTCTCAGCTAGACCAACTTCAGAATAGAAGAGTGTCCAACCCCTCTAAATAACTTTAGCTCCAGAGCCTGCTCTATGTCGAGATGAGACCAACTATATCTAGCTGGTAACAGCTAAGACACCAGAATAAATCAGGATCCCCTGGATTTTATTTAGAGCCAGGTGATAGTCCAGAACTGCTAAATGTTCATTTTATTATAATTAGAGCCAGGTATTTGTCCAAACCAGTATTTGACACCCACCTCCTTCTTTCTTTCTCCCCAGGTAATGATGTGACTCACGGCAGAAAACCAGCCCTTTTACATCCCAGAGGCTCCAGTACTTCACTGTTGGCCCTCAGGGGCAAAAGTATCACCCTGGAGTGCATACCCAAGGGCCTGTAAGGATCTCAGTGTCTTCATCATTACTCTGATCAGTGTCATTAAGAATATGTTTTTACACTGGTTTCCTAATAAGGATTTTGTGTATAGGTTAATGTTTATATAAGACATTTGTGTTTATATTAGATTTTTTTTAACCCGTGTTCTGTCCGACTGTGGAGCAAACAGAATAGATGTCTGAGTGCCAGGAACAAACCCAACAGTGTTGCTGTTCCAGGTGAGACGTTACAGCCACTGCTATGATGCTCCACCTGACTTATAGTCAAAGTCAGCTTTATTGTCAGGTCTGCTATGTACAGTGCATACATATACAGAGTCGAAATTTTGTTTTCTCTCAATCCGCAAAAAAACATTTAAAAGAACACAAACTTGAGGAATAGAAGATAATTTAGAGGAATAACGAGGTAGATAACTGAGTAGTTGTTCTGCTAGAGAGACTTATCACGGAGGGCTGATCTGGTGCAAAGGAGCTTGGTATTAGTTGTATAAAGTGACATTTAGAACAGTATAAAAGTAGTATTTACATACACAGTAGAGACAGAAAGGTGCCAGCACAAAGTGACAGCTGCAATTTGTATGTGTGTGTGTCTGTGTGCGTGTGCATGTGTAATGAGGGAGTCAGACAGCCTGGGAGGGAGGGGCCGAGGAGCGCAGTGGAGGCAGAGCAGGGAGGTGGTAGAGCTTCCTGATTGGCTGGTGGATGAAGCTGTCCTTCAGCCTGCTGGTCCTGGCCTGGAGACTTCTTAGTCTCCTCCCTGATGGCAGCAGGCTGAAGAAGCTCTGGTTCAGGTGAGTTGGATCAGGAGTAATCCTGAGAGCTTTCTGGGTGAGGCGGGTGTCGTAGATGTCCTGGAGGGAAGGGAGGGAGACGCCGATGATCTTCTCAGCTGCTCCCATGATGCGCTGGAGTGTCCTCCGGCAGGACGCGGTGCAGGAGCCGTACCACACCGTGATGCAGCTGGACAGGATGCTCTGGATGGTGCCGCTGTAAAAGGTGTGCATGATGGGTGTTGGAGCTCTTGTTCTTCTCAGCTTCTGGAGAAAGTAGAGGCACTGTTGTGCTTTTTTGGCCAATGCTGCAGTGTTGTTGGACCAGGAGAGGTCTTCTGTGATGTGCACACCCAGGAGTTTTGTATTGCTCACCCTCTCCACAATGGTGCTATCGATGGTCAGAGGAGAGTGCTGGGTGTGGGACGTCTTGTCTACGTTCAGGGATAGATTGTTCTCTGTGCACCACCTGGCCAGGCGGTCCACCTCACTCCTGTAGTTAGTCTCATCATTGTTGTTAATGAGACCCACCACAGTTGTGTCGTCAGCAAACTTAACGAAGAGGTTGGAGTTGTGAGATGGTGTGCAGTCATGGGTCATCAGCGTGAAGAGGAGGGGGCTCAGCACACATCCTTGTGGGACCCCTGTACTCAGACTGATGGTGCTTGAGGTGTTGTTGGCGACCCGTACTCCCTGAGGTCTGTCAGTCAGGAAGTCCAGCAGCCAGTGGTCCAGAGAGGTGCTGAGCCCCCTCTGGATCAGTTTGTGGTTGAGCTGTTCTGGGATGATTGTGTTGAACGCTGAGCTGAAGTCGATGAACAGCATTCTCACATAAGAGTCCTTGTTGTCCAGGTGAGTGAGGGCTGAGTGGAGGGCCGTGGCGATTGCATCGTCAGCTGAGCAGTTGGTACGATAAGCAAACTGAAAGGAGTCCAGAGAAGGGGGAGGGCGGATTTGATCTGCTTCATGATTAGCCGTTAGAAGCACTTCATAATGATGGGGGTGAGAGCAACTGGGTGGAAGTCATTGAAACAGGAGCTGTGGGGTTCGTAATGGATCAAATTGCGGGTCTCACAAGTCTGTCTCTGGAGGTCTACAACTTTGGATTAATGATGATCAGGTGCACGCTCACTGGGATCTGCGTGGGCCTGGTTTATCGGAAAACAACGGAGCTAACAGGTGTGACTGACAGAGTTCCTGTGCTTTGGGGGGGCTGATATGATCTTAATTTAGTGAAGGATTAAATGGAGGAGAGTTAGTCGAGGTAAGCTACGTGGACTGTTAGAGCTTATCAACAGAGCCTCCAGCTTTACCAGAAGGTGGTCTACTTAGCTGCGTTCCCGTGGATCGGCACCGCTGGAGTCAGATGGGACTGCGTGGAGGTGGTTTCCCCTCGGTCCGGATCGGACGGCTGTGGGAGTCTTGGACCGCCGTAGGCCACGGTGGCGTCCGGAGATACGGAATCTATTGAGTCCATCTCTGAGTTAGCTGGTGGTTAGCAGGTTGAGCTAACAGAGCTTAGGCTTCCTTTCCCATGTTGTTAGAGGCGGACAGGTGTTGGTCTGACCTCAAGGGGGAAAGGGGTCATCGTTCCCATGGGGCTTGACCCGGACAGGAGGACCGGCACCTTTTGGAAAATGCTTAGCTGTGTAAAGGTTTACAGCTCAGCTGTTCCGTCTGATCAGTGGCTGAATCAGAACCCAGCACTTCTGGACGGAAGCTTAGTTAAACGGAAACAGAGTGGTGGCGTGGACCAATGAGGGGGTAGCTTAGCAAGACCACGTGACTCAAGCCCTTAAAGAGACAGTAATTTATCTTATTGGATATGAAGTAATATATGATTTAACCTTTTAGCAAAGTATGTATGTGAAACAATACTGAAGCTGGATCAACATTCAAAATACTGTGGAGAAAATGTATTAATCATACTAAGATTGGGGCGGCACTAGCTCAGTTGGTAGAGTGGCCGGTCTGGTAACCGGAGGGTCACCGGTTCAATCCCCAGCTCTGGCTGGGTTAGATTGTCGTTGTGTCCTTGGGCAAGACACTTCACCACCTTGCCTGTGTGACTGTGAGTGTGACTGTGTGTGAATGTTGGTGGTGGTCAGAAGGGCCGATGGTCAGAATGTCAGCCTCTCTTCTGTCAGTCTGCCCCAGGGCAGCTGTGGCTACAGACGTCTGTCGTAGTTTACCACCACCGGTGAGAATGACTGTGTGAATGAATGATGCAACTCTGTAAAGCGTCTCTGAGTGACCTCAAAAGCGCTATATAAAACTGATGCATTATTATAAGACATTTTAAAAACAGTTTAATTAAAATAGTGACGTTTAGAAGGAGACGTCTGGCAGTCTTTGAATTTTATTAACTAAAAGAGTGTCCTGTGGATCTTCCGGCGCGACCGGATCCTGGGAAGAATGTTGATTCAGGTTAAAACATATTAAAGAGAGTCATTTTATTCCAAGTTATTGGGAAAAAGATGGGTTATTGTTGTGATGGTCACAGGGGTCAAAGTTCAGAGGTTATAGCGTATTTGGTAACGCTACACTGGTGACCCTGAAGACAATCTCCTACTCAACAGAGTGAATGAAGCAGCTGCTCCGCCCCTCCTTTCTATGCTCTCTTATCCTAACTTCTCCTCCCCCTCTGCTGGAAGTGAAGGACGGTCAGCTGTGCTGAGTGTCCTCGCTGCTGGTGGAGCTCCTGACCCCCCCACTCTCCTTGACATGTTTTTCAGTTGTGACTGTGTCTAAAATGCTACTCCTTCCCTCCCTTTTGTTTACCTTTTCTTCTGCTCCCATTTTTACTGTTTTGCCCAAATATTTCTGCCCAAGATTTTAGTTCCTTACACAAGCCAATGTCCCACTTTATCTCATCATTTACAATGTAGATCCCCTGATGGTACCCCCAATCTCTGTTTTGTTTCATCTTGTTTTATCTTCTTCCTCCTTTCCGGATCCGGGTCACGGGGGCAGCATCCCAACTACCTGTCTCCACCAGCTCCTCCGGCAGGACCCCAAAGCGTTCCCAGGCCAGACTGAAGATGCATTTTCTTCACCATGTCCTGGGTCAAACCGGGGGCCTCCTGCCAGCAGGACATGCCTAAAACACCTTACTGGGGAGGCGTCCAGGAGGCATCCCAACAACCTCAACTGGCTCCTCTTGATATTGAGAAGCAGTGGCTCTACTCCGAGTTTCTACCTAATGCCTGAGCTCCTCACCCTATCCCTAAGGCTGAGCCCAGTTACCCTCTGGAGAAAACTCACTTTGACCACTTGTATCTGTGATATTGTTCTTTTGATCATTACCCAAAGCTCATGACCATAGGTGAGGATTGGGAGGTAGACTGACTGGTAAATAGAGAGCGTTTCAATTCATTGTCCACATCACTGCAGACCTTGCCCCAACCTGCCTGTCGATCTCCCGCTCCCTCCTTCCCTCCGTTGTGAACAAGACCCTGAGATACTTATAGCCCTTTCTCATTAGTACCCACTCTACTCTACTCTGCCCAGTTCAAACCTTTCACATGTGGCCCACATGTCCTGTTTCGGAGCCGAACCCATACTTTTTCTCGACCCTGCTCCTTGATGGTCCGAGCGGGGCCACTCCGCCGGGCTACACTCCCGCTGCGGACTGATTGGTCAGCTGAACGCTTACCTACAGGCTTGGCTTGCGTCTTCAGTCCCACTGCAGCAGCTGAATGGCTTCCTGGATCATGCAACGCATTATTTCATGCTGTTCACGGAGCTGGTTCCCCGTGAGCTCCGGCCACAACTGGAGTATAATAATTATAATTTCCACGAGGTTATCTAGTGTTTTCGCCATCTGTGTGATCCGGTAATCTGTTCACAAATGCTTTTTGTTTATCAAGGACTGGCACTTGTGTGTGATGTCACGGATTTCCCCCCGCCACTTTTTCGCTGCACTTTTAAGGTGCCGCTTATCTGCTCACTCGCTTTCATGTTCCTGAGATGACGGTGAAGAATCATCCCGGACTGAGCGGGGGCGAGCTGATACTATCAAACCGAGCGGAGTGGGTACTAATGAGTAAGCAGCATTAAACTCCTCCACTTGAGGCAGGACATCCCCCTACCTGGAGTTGGCAAACCACCCTTTTCCAGCTGAGAACCATGGCCTCAGACTTGGAGGTGCTGATCCTCATCCCAGCCGCTTCACACTCGGCTGTGAACCTCCCCAGCAAGAGCTGAAGGTCAGAGCCTGATGAAGCTAGGAGGACCACATCATCCGCTAAAAGCAGAGACGAGATTCTCCTGTCACCAAACTCAACACCCTCCACACCACGGCTGCTCCTAGAAATCCTGTCCATAAAGGTTCTGAACAGGACCGGTGACAAAGGGCAGCCCTGGAGGAGTCCAACCCTCACTGGGAACAGGTCTGACTTACTGCCGGCTATGAGGACCAGACTCACACTCCTCTGGTACAGGGACTGAATGGCCCTTAACAAAAGGCCATCCACCCCGTACTCCTGGAGCGCCCCCCACAGGGTGTCCCTGGGGACACGGTCATAAGCCTTCTCCAAATCCACAAAACACATGTGGATTGGTTGGACAAACTCCCATGACCCCTCCATCACCCTAGCGAGGGTAAAGAGCTGGTCCACAGTTCCAGGACCAGGACCAAAACCACATTGCTCCTCTTCTATCTGAGGTTCAACCATCGACCGGACCCTCCTCTCCAGGACCCTGGAGTAAACCTTTCCAGGGAGGCTGAGGAGTGTGATCCCCCTATAGTTGGAACACACCCTCTGGTCCCCCTTCTTAAAAATGGGAACCACCACCCCGGTCTGCCACTCCACAGGAACTGCCCCCGATGACCACGCAATGTTGCAGAGACGTGTCAACAAGACAGCCCTTCAACATCCATAGCTTTGAGATACCCAGGTCGGATCTCATCCACCCCCGGGGCTCCCAGCTCTGGTCCCTCATAGGAATGCGCGTCGGTGGGATTGAGGAGCTCCTCAAAGTATTCCTTCCACCATCCGACTATAGCCCCAGTTGATGTCAGCAGCTCCCCATCCCCACAGTAAACAGTGTGACGGAGTTGCTGCCTTCTTCCTCTGAGGTGCAGGATGCTTTGCCAGAACTTTTTGGGAGCCAAATGACAGTCTTTTTCTATGGTCTCACCAAATTCCTCCCATGCCTGAGATTTTGCCTCAGAAACCGCCACTGCTGCACGCTACTTAGCCCCCCAGTACCTGTCTGCTGCCTCTGGAGACCCACCGACCAGCCACACCCTGTAGGCCTCCTCCTTCAGCCTGACAGCGCCCCTCACCTCTGGGGTCCACTAGCAGGTACGAAGGTTATTGCCATGACTAGCACCGGCTTTTTTGTGACCCCAGCTAGCAACAGCCACCTCAACAATTGCAGAGTGGAACAAGGGCCATTCGGACTCAATGTCCCCCACTGCTCTTGGGATTTGGTCAAAGCTCTGCTGGAGGTGGAAGTTGAAGATCATCTTGAAAATCTCTTCTGCCAGGCGTTCCCAGCAGACCCTCACTATATGTTTTGGTCTACCAGGTCTGAGTAACAACTGACCTGGCAATTAATCTGATTCTGACTCTGATTAGACCATTGATGTTTGATGACCATTGAACGGTTCTCTCACCATTCCTCTTCAGCCTCTACACCTCAGACTTCACCTCTAACACCAGCAGCTGTCATCTCCAGAAGTTCTCTGATGACTCAGCCATTGTTGGCTGTGTTACTGAAGGGAACCACCTGGAATATCAGTCAGTCATCAGGGACTGTGTGAGCTGGTGTGAGCTCAACCATCTGCTGAAACACCAGTCAGACAAAGGAGATGGAGACTGACTTCCAGAGAGGAGCATCACCCCCCCACACTGGTGAACATTCAGGGCTCAGAAACTGAAGTAGTGGATCCCTTTAAGTACCTGGATGTCACTTCAACAACAAACTGAACTGGTCCCACAACACAGACGCTCTTTAGAAGAAGGGCCAAAGGGCTCCACCTCCTGAGGAGGCTGTGGTCCTTTGGAGTGAGCACCATCTGCTGAGGACTTCTGACCACTCTGTTGTTGTCTCTACTGTCCACTACGCTGTGGTCTGCTGGGGAGCAGCTGCTCTGACCATGACTGGAGGAAACTGAACAGCTGGTCAGGAGAGCCAGCTCAGTTCTTGGAGGTCCACTGGACTCTGTGGAGGAGGTGGTGAGAGAAGGATGTTGGTGAAGCTGACCTCCATCCACCTGCCTGTGAGGCTCTGAGCAGCTCCTTCAGTGGCAGACTGAAGAAAAACAGAGCGTTACCGTAGATCCTTTATCCCCACGGCTGTGAGGCTGGTTAGGTTCACTCTGATCTAACTCAGTAGGGTCTCAACGGTCATATCGCTACATTTCTCTACAGTTTGTTAATTCACTACAGCATTCTGTTTTTATATTGATTTTCTAATATCAGCTGATCTCTGTACAGCCTGTAAATTCACATCTGTATTTTATCTCGTCCTCTTATATTGTCTCTGTGTCATCATGTGACATTAGTGTGTCATTTACTGGCTGTTTATTCTCCTGTACGCTGCTGTGACAGGTGAATTTCCCCACTGTGGGATCAATAAAGTCATTCTATTCTATTTATATTGGACCATTGATGTTTTATTTTTGGACCATGCTTACCAACAAATGTACACTGAAAAACGTAAACATTGGTCTAACCTAAAAAAAAAGGGGGTCTAACGTAAAAAAATTGATGTAATCGGTCACAAGTAATTTAATTAGGTTTATCCAAGTTAATCTTTTTAGTTTACTTTGAACAAACTTAATAAATTAACTTTGAAAGAACGTGAATAAATTACATGTGACCGATTACATCAATTTTTTTACGTTAGACCCCCATTTTCTTTTTTCAGTGTACCCCATCCCCCAGCTGCTCAGCTTTATGATGTGTTATGTCATCCTTTCATGACTTCTAATGTGTGTCTCTGCAGGCCCACTCCTAAGGTAAGATGGCACAAAATAAATGGCCATCTGAAGAATTCTAGAGTAAAGCTAAGGAATCATAATCGCTGGCTTCACATTGACCATATCACTGATGATGACGATGGGGAGTACCAGTGTGTAGCCTACAACAGCCATGGGAATGCCTCGCACACTTTCAGTGTGACTGTTCAAGGTAAGCTCCTGAAAACTTTTAGGTTATTTGCTGTTCTTGAATTTGCATGTGTCATTGGAAAAAACAATGTGATTCCAATAATTAAGAAACTGATGGAATTTTTGTGTAAAAATTCAGTTATTTCTAAGTGTCTGCCAGAATCATAAAAAAACACTACAATATATGCTTCTGTTAAAGGGATACTCCACCCAAAAAAAATATTGTTTGTCTATTGCCATATTCCCCTTAGTTAGATAAGTGGGCAAAAAAACATTTTTAACCAGCCCAGCAGTTCTCCTTTAACTTTAGCTTAGCAGAAAACAATGTAAGTGAATGGTAAGAGCTAGCATGTGGCTAAAGAAAGCCTAGATTTCACAGATGTGATGAAAATATTCAATATAAAATACAAAAAAGATTTATGAGAGATATCCAAAACATAAAGGAGGAGAGGAGGAGACTAGATGGATGGATGGATGGATGGATGGATGGATGGATGGATGGATGGATGGATGGATGGATGGATGGATGGATGGATGGATGGATGGATGGATCAGACAGACACTTTATCCCTTTTGGATTTTTTTACATACAGCAATGAGAAAAAGCAGATAAGAGGAAGAGCAGAGGATTGGAAGAAAAAGCAATGAAAAAATAGAAATCCTGGTTTTGGGAGACCCATATATATTTTCTTGTCCCAGGCCGAGGAAATAATGTCAGCTGGCCTGTGTGTGTGTGTGTGTGTGTGTGTGTGTGTGTGTGTGTGTGTGTCGATGTGAGAAGTTGAAAGCTTCCTTTCAACAGGAGGATCTGAACTTAGAAACAGCTACAGAGAAACAAAACTCCACCTAACCCTGGACAGATATGAGAGACCCAAGGTCTCAGGGAGCAGGTGAAAGTCAACAGTATCAAAAGCTGCAGTCAGTTCCAAGAGAACCAGAACAGAACCTTCTCCTGCCTCACTTCCCGTCAGAATGTCAATAGAGACTCTAAGAAGAGCTGTTTCAGTGATTTAGTTTTTATGAGCACATTTAGCCAATACTTAAAAAGGCTGGACGATGTTTATGGTTGTGTTTTGTGTTTCATTACTGGCTTCAGAAACCGTGTCCATCACAGTTCTCTGTATGTTGCTGCAAAATTAGCATCATTGCAAGTGTGTAGATGTTTTCATTGTGTAACGACCTGGTCTACATCAGACCCAGAATCCAACCAACACACAGAATGAAGCAAAAACTATTTTATGGAGCGGTTCTACCCTGGATACTAGATCACAGGAATTGGAGGTCTCTCAACTTAAAATGACAGGAGAGGCATAACCAAGTAAACAGTTTGGGTTTGGTTCATGTGGGGTCCAATAGCAGGGAGGCACCAAGATCCAGCAGGTAGAGGGGAGTCAGAGGTCAGTCAAGGGTTAAAAACCAGGAGAGCAGAGTCTGTGAGAAGAACAGGAGTCCAGGAGTAAAATAAAGGGTCAAAACTAGTGCTGTCAGTTGATTAAAATAAATTAACTCATTAATCGCAAATCTGGACAAAATCAATCGCGATTAATCGCATTTAATTGCTTCTTTTCAGAAAAAAGAAATGACATGCGGTTTACAATGTCCATCCAAGAAATATGCCAAAAATGTTTTTTAAAAATCATTTTAAAGCTTTTATAACTGATGAAAAAATGCATTTAAATTGCATTTCAATTCAAAACTGTTGAAAAACAAAAGTTCCTGACTAAAACTGGACAGACCCTAAAGACAGTACTTTATGAATCTATTTGTTTATTTTATGTACAATTTCAGAAGAGTATTGTTTTAAATTAATAATAAAAGATTTCCAACATGTGGAATTACTATGAGAGAATCATTTTCTGCAGTGTTCAAACTGACCCAGGGTCTGCCTCGTTTTCAATGAGGGGTCCGAGTCACTCAGGTCTCTGTTGTTTAAAGACTAGTGTGGGAATGGGATCGCCTCGGTCCGGTACTGGTTTTACTTTTCAGATAGGGGTAGGGTCTGGGTTCGTACCGAGCCGAACTGACGCCTCCGTCCGCTCGGACCTCGGTGTCAGACCGGGACTGGAGCCGTAACACCCGCTCCCTGCTGAACTAAACCGGACCGTACGGCGAGAAAGGAGCAGGAATAAACCTTAAAGGCTAGAGACCGTCCAGTTTCACCGCCGATTACTTTCGGTTTTCACGGTGGAAGGAGCGGAGAGTTGAGTTCCTCTATCGGATAGACCGGTGAAGAGAGTGAACTGATGAGATCTGAGGAGCGGGTGGGAGGGAGCTGCAGGAAATCTGATGTTAACAAGCTCTCTGCCTGGCTTCAAACACAAGTTGCGTTAATTTCGTTAATTTTTTAACGCGTTATGTCTTCAAATTAATCATCACAATTAACGCATTAAATTTGACAGCACTAGTCAAAACCTTAAAGGCTTGACTTGAAAAGACTGATAAGATCTGCAAGAGCTTACAGTTTATCTGGCACAGAGCTATGGCTGGAGGATGCTGTATACTCAGGTGGAGATAAGTAGACAGGCAACAGGTGAGTATGGTTAAGTGATTACTCATGGCATGACATGAAAAACGCCTAATAGCAAGGATCATATTATGGTTAGTTTGTATCAACAGATCTCTGCCTGGGCTGAAACCTTCTTACCTGTGTGCTTTTGTAATATAACAAATGTCCAGCATACAACCTAATGTTTTGTTTTGTAAAATGTTTTCCCAGATGGAGAAGAAAATAAAGAAAAAGGGTTTTTAAAATTCACTGCTCTTGTCTCAGGTGCTTTAGTTTGCATTTGCCGTGTTCTATCATTAACTATTTTTACCATTTACACTTTTTTTCCTAGCATCTCCCTACTGGTTAAAGGAAGCCCCAGACCAGATGTACACACCAAGAGAAACTGTACGACTGGATTGTCTCGCAAAAGGAGATCCTGAGCCTAACATCACCTGGAGCATCAATGGCCAACCACTAACAAGTATGACACATCTGACCAGTTTTGTGTTGATCTTTTCCCTTTCAAATATTAAAAACTATTTCAGACATAGCTGCATTATCACTGATTGTTTAGAAAGTCAATATGAGCTAGAAAATTTGGGAACATTTTTAGAGGTTGGCAAAAAATCCTCATATCACAATTAAAAAGTCTAAATTTCATCCTGAGTGAACCATCTATAGCCAGTGAACATAACACTTGCATAATTTCTAATCTTACAATAAGAATGTTCAAATTATAGGTTTGTTTATTACAGGTTAAAGAGACAAACTCTAAAAGTTGAGCATGCTTCCTTTAGGTAAAGAGGAAAGCCTGCTCAGGACACTTTCCCAACAAGTCAACACTCGAAACAGTATTTTCAATTAAGACCAACGCATCATTAAATACTCTAAAGTATGTCTTTGGTCACATAGAAGGAATATATCCCCAGAGCTGGGATCACTGTGAGGTCCTGTTGTGTAACAGCTATAATCCTCCACTGGATCCACGCTCAGCTAGCTTCTTCTCCAAAAGAGGCTGATACAAAATCCTTTGGAGGTACTGTGTAAAACAAAAACTTTAGTACACCTTGACTTTCTGACTTCTCCAGTTAAAGAGTGCTGATTTAGAACTTTTACACAATAGCGATTGAACCGTTTCTCCTAAAAGACCCAACAACTGTTTTTAGGGCCATGAGAAATCCTGTCTCCTGACAGGGACTCTGAATTGTATATAAATTTGAGGGTCAGGATGAGGGTCAGAGCGGGTGGTTGAGCGGAGAGGCCACCGTTCAGCAGACATCTCCTGCTGTACTCCCACCTCAGTCCAAAGCCTCACCCTCACAAGCCCCTATTACCACAGGATGGAGGTAGTGGTGGTGAGTGGTGTGGTTACAGACTGGTGTTCTCCATCCCACCATGGAGGAATGACCTACCAAGCTACCAGAACAGGGGCGTCCCTGTCCATCTTCAAGAACCTCCTGAAGACCCAGCTCTTCAGAGGACATCTTCTAGACTAGCTCCTACCTTCACTACTCCTCTGGACTCTCTTCATGCTCTTCACTCTATCCTGTGGTCTTCTCCCTCACGGTCACCTTAGAGACCAGAGTTAGACCGTCTAGTAGTTAGTTTAGGTTAATGTCAGGGTTAGCGGTTTGTTAGCCTTAAAGTGCATTCTTGGTTACAGTATCATCTGTATGTTGCTAGGGTTAGGGTCAGGAACAAACATGCACAGGTGGCCACTCAGCTGGAGGCCAAGCTGTCCCAGATCTTCCCTATACCTGTCCCTTACCTGTTCCTACACTTGTCCTATACCTATCCTGTCCTATATTTGTCCTGAACCTGTCTCTTACCTCTGTAGATGTGGATGCTGACACTCGTCGTAGCATAATAAGCGCAGCACTGATCCTGAGGGATGTGACTCTTGAAGACACTGCAGTTTATCAGTGTGAAGCCACCAATGAGCATGGCTCCATCCTATTGAACATCAAAATGTTTGTTGTTGGTATGTATTTACCTGTACCTTTCTTTTGCCTCCTTCCTGTGAATACCCAGTAAGTAACCAATCATTTTGCCTGTCAGAGCTTCCTCCACAGATCCTGACCTCTGATGGTCTAGTGTACAAAGTGTTTGAGGGGCGAAACATCCAGATGCACTGTGATTCTTTTGGCTCACCTCGACCACATGTTACCTGGTGAGGAGATACCTTTTTTAATCAAAAGAAAACAAACGCCCCCTCCGTGAACCGTCACCTTATCGTGGTGGAGGAGTTTGAGTGCCCTAATGATCCTAGGAGCCATGTTGTCTGGGGCACTTGTGCCCCTGGTAGGGTCACCCATGGCAAATTGGTCCTAGGTGAGGGGTGAGACAAAGTGCGGTTCAAAAGACTCTTCATGGAAATACAATCTACGAGCCAGTGTACCCGGCCCGGAGGGTTACCGGGGTCCCACCCTGGAGCCAGGCCTGGGGTTGGGGCCCGTGAGCGAGCGCCTGGTGGCCGGGCTTTCGCCCATGGGGCCCGGCCGGGCCCAGCCCGAACTGGATACATGGGCTCATCCACCTGTGGGCCCACCACCTGCAGGAGGAACATGAAGGGTCCGGTGCAATGTGGATCGGATGGCAGACCGAGGCGGGAGCTTTGGCGGTCCGATCCCCGGACACAAAAACTGGCTATTGGAACATGGAACGTCACCTCTCTGGGGGGAAGGAGCTGGAGCTTGTGGAAGAGGCTGAGCGATACCGGCTAGATATAGTCGGGCTCACCTCGACACATAGCGTTGGCTCTGGAACCCGAGTCCTGGAGAGGGGTTGGACTCTCTTGTATGCTGGAGTTGATCCGGGTGAGAGGTGGAGGGTTGGGGGGTGGGCTTTCTGTTAGCCCCAGGACTCTCTGCCTGTATGTTGGGGTTTACCCCGGGGGACGAAAGGGCAGCTTCCCTGCGCCTTCGGGTTGGGGAACGGGTCCTGACTGTTGTTTGTGCTTATGCACCAAATAGCAGCTCAGAGTACCCACCCTTTTTGGAGTCTCTGGGACGAGTGCTGGATAGCGCTCCTACTGGGGACTCCATAGTCCTGCTGGGGGACTTCAACGCTCACGTGGGCAATGACAGCGTGACCTGGAGGGGCGTGATTGGGAGGAACGGCCCGCCCAATCTGAACTCGAGTGGTGTTCTGTTTTTGGACTTCTGTGCAAGTCGCAGTTTGGCCATAACGAACACCATGTTGGAACATAAGGATGCCCACCGGTACACCTGGAACCAGGGCAGCCTAGGTTACAGGTCGATGATTGACTTTATAGTTGTATCATCTGACCTGAGACCGTATGTTTTGGACACTCGAGTAAAGAGAGGAGCGGAGCTGTCAGCTGATCACCACCTGGTGGTGAGCTGGATCAGATGGCAGACCTGGTAGACCCAAACGTATAGTGAGGGTCTGCTGGGAACGCCTGGCAGAAGAGCCTGTCAAGATGGTCTTCAACTCCCACCTCCGGCAGAGCTTCGACCGCGTCCCGAGAGCAGTGGGGGACATTGAGTCCGAATGGGCCTTGTTCCGCTCTGCGATTGTTGAGGCGGCTGATGCTAGCTGTGGTCGCAAGGTAGCCGGTGCCAGTCGTGGCGGTAACCCCCGTACCCGCTGGTGGACACCAGAGGTTAGGGGAGCCGTCAGGCTGAAGAAGGAGGCCTACAGGGCGTGGCTGGTCTGTGGGTCTCCAGAGACAGCTGATGGGTATCGGAGGGCCAAGCGGGGTGCAGCAGTGGCAGTTACCGAGGCAAAATCTCGAGCGTGGGAGGAGTTTGGTGAGACCATGGAGAAAGACTATCGGTCGGCTCCAAAAAGGTTCTGGCAAACCATCCGACGCCTCAGGGGAGGAAGGCAGCAACTCGCTCACACTGTTTACAGTGAGGACGGGGAGCTGCTGACGTCAACTGGGGCTATAGTCAGGCGGTGGAAGGAATACTTTGAGGAGCTCCTCAATCCCACCGACGCGCATTCCTATGAGGAACCAGAGCTGGGAGACCTGGGGACGGACTGTCCAATCTCTGGGGCAGAAGTCTCTGAGGTAGTCAAACAACTACGCAGCGGCGGAGCCCCGGGGGTGGATGAGATCCGACCTGGGTACCTCAAGGCGATGGATGTTGTAGGTCTGTCGTGGCTGACACGTCTCTGCAACATTGCGTGGTCATCGGGGGCAGTTCCTGTGGAGTGGCAGACCGGGGTGGTGGTTCCCATTTTTAAGAAGGGGGACCAGAGGGTGTGTTCCAACTATAGGGGGATCACACTCCTCAGCCTCCCTGGAAAGGTCTACTCCAGGGTCCTGGAGAGGAGGGTCCAGTCGATGGTTGAACCTCAGATAGAAGAGGAGCAATGTGGTTTTGGTCCTGGTCGTGGAACTGTGGACCAGCTCTTTACCCTCGCTAGGGTGATGGAGGGGGGGTCATGGGAGTTTGCCCAACCAATCCACATGTGTTTTGTGGATTTGGAGAAGGCTTATGACCGTGTCCCCAGGGACACCCTGTGGGGGGCGCTCCAGGAGTACGGGGTGGATGGTCTTTTGTTAAGGGCCATTCAGTCCCTGTACCAGAGGAGTGTGAGTCTGGTCCTCATAGCCGGCAGTAAGTCGGACCTGTTCCCAGTGAGGGTTGGACTCCTCCAGGGCTGCCCTTTGTCACCGGTCCTGTTCAGAACCTTTATGGACAGGATTTCTAGGAGCAGCCGTGGTGTGGAGGGGGTTGAGTTTGGTGACAGGAGAATCTCGTCTCTGCTTTTTGTGGATGATGTGGTCCTCCTAGCTTCATCAGGCTCTGACCTTCAGCTCTTGCTGGGGAGGTTCACAGCCGAGTGTGAAGAGGCTGGGATGAAGATCAGCCCCTCCAAGTCTGAGGCCATGGTTCTCGGTCGGAAAAGGGTGGATTGCCAACTCCGGGTCGAGAGAGAGGTCCTGCCTCAAGTGGAGGAGTTCAAGTATCTCGAGGTCTTGTTCTCTAGTGAGGGAAGGAGGGAGATCGACAGGCGGATTGGGGCAGCGTCTGCAGTGATGGACGCTGAACCGGTCTGTTGTGGTGAAGAAGGAGCTGAGCCGGAAAGCAAGGCTCTCGATTTACCGGTCGGTCTACGTCCCAATCCTCACCTGGTCATGAGCTTTGGGTAGTGACCGAAAGAACGAGATCGCGGATACAAGCGGCCAAAATGAGTTTTCTCCGCAGGGTGTCCGGGATCAGTCTTAGGGATAGGGGGAGGAGCTCTGACATTCAGGAGAGACTCGGAGTAGAACCGCTGCTCCTCCATGTAGAGAGGAGCCAGCCGAGGTGGTTCTGGTATCTTGTTAGGATGCCTCCTGGACGCCTCCCCAGGGAGGTGTTTCAGGCATGTCCTGCCGGCAGGAGGCCCCCGGGTCGACCCAGGACACGCTGGAGAAAATATATCTCTGGTTTGGCCCTGGAGCGCCTTGGGATCCTGCTGGAGGAGCTGGTAGAAGTGGCTGGGGAGAAGACCGTCTGGAACTCCCTAATTGGGATGCTGCCCCCGCGACCCGGACCCGGATAAGCGGAAGAAGACGAGATGAGAGAAAACAAACCCAACAGGGGCCAGATGATGCTCTACCGCATTCACTTTACTAAGTCAAATATTATTAGTTCATTTTTTGTTATTTTATTACTGATTTTGGACAAAGTCTGTCACAGTGTTACAGTAACAGATTAAACATCTGCTGAATTAAATTCAGTTCAGTTCAGTTTCTCTCTAAAGCTCGAGGTCACATCAAAGCAACAGATTCAGATCCTTCAGGTCCAGATTCAGTGCAACTGACTACAGTAAATGGAATTCAGTTGGAATAAAATCAGAACATTTTAATGACTATGGTAAATATCCTGTATGTATATAGTGCTTTCTAGAGTGTTGAACACTCCCCAAAGCGCTGTACAACACGACAGTTATTCACCCATTCACACACTGGTGGTGATAAACTACGGTGTAGCCTCTGCTGTTCTGGGGCACACTGACAGAGGCCATGCACCGACACACTCCAGGTCCCTCTGAGCTCCACCAGGAGACAAGGTGGGTGAAGTGTTTCCAAAAACACAATGACAATGTAACCCAACTGGAGCTGGGATTGAACTGGTGACCCTCCTGTTGCCAGACCAGCCACTCTACCAACTGAGCTACATGCCGCCCCAATACATCAATCAGTCAAATTTCCCCATTATGAGAAGAACCAGCTGAAGAACCATTACTTCAATAGAATCCCTCATTCTTAACAGAAACCCATGTTTGTCTTTAGCA
>SSNR01000759.1:63847-77363 GCA_006937965.1 Callopanchax toddi | reverse complement strand
CGAGTGTCCAAAACATACGGTCTCAGGTCAGATGATACAACTATAAAGTCAATCATCGACCTGTAACCTAGGCTGCCCTGGTACCAGGTGTACCGGTGGGCATCCTTATGTTCCAACATGGTGTTCGTTATGGCCAAACTGAGACTTGCACAGAAGTCCAAAAACAGAACACCACTCGAGTTCAGATTGGGCGGGCCGTTCCTCCCAATCACGCCCCTCCAGGTCACGCTGTCATTGCCCACGTGAGCGTTGAAGTCTCCCAGCAGGACTATGGAGTCCCCAGTAGGAGCGCCATCCAGCACTCGTCCCAGGGACTCCAAAAAGGGTGGGTTCTCTGAGCTGCTATTTGGTGCATAAGCACAAACAACAGTCAGGACCCGTTCCCCAACCCGAAGGCGCAGGGAAGCTGCCCTTTCGTCCCCCGGAGAAAACCCCAACATACAGGCAGAGAGTCTTGGGGCTAACAGAAAGCCCACCCCAGCCCTCCGCCTCTCACCCGGATCAACTCCAGCATACAAGAGAGTCCAACCCCTCTCCAGGACTCGGGTTCCAGAGCCAACACTATGTGTCGAGGTGAGCCCGACTATATCTAGCCGGTATCGCTCAGCCTCTTCCACAAGCTCCAGCTCCTTACCCCCAGAGAGGTGACGTTCCATGTCCCGATAGCCAGTTTTTGTGTCCGGGGATCGGACCGCCAAAGCTCCCGCCTCGGTCTGCCATCCGATCCACAATGCACCGGACCCTTCATGTTCCTCCTGCAGGTGGTGGGCCCACAGGTGGATGAGCCCATGTATCCAGTTCGGGCTGGGCCCGGCCGGGCCCCATGGGCGAAAGCCCGACCACCAGGCGCTCGCTCACGGGCCCCAACCCCAGGCCTGGCTCCAGGGTGGGACCCCGGTAACCCTCCGGGCTGGGTACCCTGGCTCGATGATTGTACTTGCATGAAGAGTCTTTTGAACCGCACTGTGTCTCACCCCTCACCTAGGACCAATTTGCCATGGGTGACCCTACCAGGGGCACAAGTGCCCCAGACAACATGGCTCCTAGGATCATTAGGGCACTCAAAGTCCTCCACCACGATAAGGTGACGGTTCACGGAGGAGATCCTCATAAACTGGAAAAACAAAAATAATCTCAGTTTGAACCAGTATAGGAATCTGTTGTTGGACTATATTAACCTTGAGAAGACCTCTGCCTCCGCTCCCAAAAAAATATCTCTGGGCAACTTTGATCAGTTCCATCACATAGTGGGGATTGGTGGGGGGGTCCTCGCCTGTGTTTTCCGGGGCGGTGTGGTGAGTGTGAGGGGTGTCTGGGTTTATGGCGTCTGGGGGTTTCCTGGGGCTGGGCTCATTGGGGGTCTGACGTTGGGGCTGCGTCTCCTGCCAGGGTGGCATTTTGGTTACCTCGGGGTGTCCTTCTGGAGGCCGTGTCTGTCTGGGGTCTGGGGAGCTCTGTGGCTGTGGCTGCAGTAGCTGCCGGGTGGCCGGGTCAGTCCTGGGTGGGGCCTGGGATGGCCCAGGAGACATGAGTTCCGCTTGGTGCATTGCTGGTGGGGGGCTGGTGTCTATTTTGGTGCCAAACATGATTATGAGACAAAGAACCAAAAACATCAAGACAAACTAAACAACTATAAAAACAATAAAGGACAGATTAAAATCTCCATGACAAAACAAAAGACTATAAAACAAGTAGAATCAACAAAACTGATAAAAAATATATCATTACAAATAGAAATGTTTAAATACAAATAAAAGAACATAAAAGATTTAATTAAAAGCAGTTTTAAATAATTGGGTCTTCAGCTGCTTTTTAAAGGAGTTCAGACTGTCTATACAGCGTAAAACTAAAGGAAGGTCATTCCAAAGTTGAGGTTTAACAGACTGGACTTTTAAATCTGGTCCTTGGAACTGTTAGTAGATTCTGGTCTGTGGACCTGAGGACTCAGGTTGGAACTGTTAGTAGATTCTGGTCTGTGGACCTGAGGACTCGGGTTGGAGCTGTTAGTAGATTCTGGTCTGTGGACCTGAGGACTCAGGTTGGAGCTGTTAGTAGATTCTGGTCTGTGGACCTGAGGACTCGGGTTGGAGCGTAGGTCTTTATCAGGTCAGTAACATAAAGAGGAGCTTGACCATGTAGGGCCCTGAAAGTTAGAGTCAGGATTTTAAAATGAACTCTACATTTAACAGGTAACCAATCAGAGACCTCAGAATAGGAGTGATGTCATCTTTCCTGTTTGCTCCAGTGAGGAACCTCGCTGCAGAGTTCTGGACCAGCTGAAGGCCATAAAGGGCTTTTTGGTTCAAACATGTGAAAAGTGTGTTACAGTCATCTAGACCTAGATCTAGAAAGGTGTCAAGATGGCTGCCAGTGTAGCAGTGCGTGCTGGAAGCTCTGCCACTTCACAAACAAAATCTGAGATTTTTGTCTATAAAACATCAGATGGCAAGGTGGTGGTGGAGGATGAGTTTTTGAATTTTATTGTTGTAAAGATGAAACCCTGTCCCAGGACGAGGTTGTTCTTTTGACCTCAAACAATTTCTCATCTGAGTGGATTGAGGAGTCCAAACGGCTGTTGTTTGAGTTGTGTGCGACCTCAATGCGTTGTGTGAAGCATAAACGCCCGCAAAAAGACGTCAACAACATCAAAGACTGTATGAAGGTGCTTAATGAATGCGGAGATAATATTCCCAGGTTTGTCTCACACTACCTGGATGAACTTCCACCTGTGGGGTTTGGCGGTCTGGACGCCTCTGCTCTGCTCAGCAGAAAGGAGCGGCTGAACCTGGAGGTGTGTGGGCTGAGGAAGGCCCTGGAGGATCAGCAAACCCTGAATGAGAACCTGAGGGCTGCTGTAGCGGCTATGGGGCGTCGGATGTCGGCAGTGGAGAGGCACCGGGAATCACCGGTAGCGGCTGCCAAGGCACCGGAGCGCCGGATGGAGGACGCCCTGGAAACCACAGAACCTGCCCATCAGGTGCACGACCTGGGATCGACGGGTGAACCGCAGTCGCCTGCTTGGAGCACTATAGTGAAGAAGGGAAAGCGCAAACCTCAGCAGCTACAGAAAGCAGCAACGGAGGGTGGAGACGGAGCGTCCCGACCACAACGCGAACAACGGAGGAAAGTTGGTATAATCGGCACCGGTCCAGACAGTAATATTCCGGTGGTGAAAACAAAGCTGGTGAGTGTTTTTGCTACAAGATTTGCTCCTGATCTTGATGCGGAAACCCTACGCTCCTATCTGTCTGAGAGGCTGGATAAGCTGGTGACATGTCGGAAGATCGTCACAAGCAGTAAGTGGTACGGATCGTTTCATGTAACTGCGGAATGTGAAGGAGTAATGGACATGTACGATCCAGTACTCTGGCCAGCGGGGACTTATGTTCGTCGCTACTTTGAGGCCCGTGGGCCCAGAGGAGGAAGCAGAGGCGGGGTCAGCGCTCCAGGAGGTAGGAGGACTGATGCACAACAGCAGAGTTCTGAGTCTCACACGCCTGTCGCTCAGTAGAGAGCAGTTCTTGGAGGACAAACAGGGAACGAACATAACATCAGGAAATGAATATCAAAATTGTCTCGTACAATGCGCGAGGACTCCCAGTGGGGCAGAGCGGAGCTGATAAATCACGCCGTTTTGTTGTGAATAAACTCCTGGAGTCATGTGACATCCCGTGTGTTCAAGAGACATTTTTACCTAAACAAGATTTAGAAAAACTGAACTGTGTGCATGAGGACTTTCATGGAGCAGTTGAATCAACCACTGACCTGAGCTCCAGAACAGTTCGAGGCAGGATACCTGGTGGTGTTGCTGTTTTCTGGCACAAAAAATATGATCAGCTGGTTAATCTGGTCAGATTGAATGTTGACTGGGCGATAGGTGTTGAGTTTAGATGTAAAGATAAACATTTCCTCATTCTTAATATTTATACTCCCTATGAGTGTCCCCAGAATGAAGATGAGTATCTCAGCAGGCTGGCCTATGTAACGTCCTTTATTCAGGACAATGCGTCCACCTGTGTTTATATTGTAGGGGACATGAATGCTGATGTATCAGATGGTAATCCTTTATTTGCGGACCACCTGCTGAAGTGTTGCTCTGATAATGGTCTGACTCTGTCCAGTAAGATGCTCCTGCCTGGTGACAGTTACACTTATATTAGTGAAGCATGGCACACAGCGTCATGGCTTGATCACTGCGTCACCACAGCTGATGCTCATAATGCCATAGAGTCCATGAATATTAAGTATGAATTTGCTACCACTGATCATGTCCCTTTAGCATTCACAGTAAAGTGGAGTGATGTTCCTGCAGTTATGCCTGTGAACACTGACATAGGTGCAGGGAAAGTAGCCTGGTCTAACCTATCAGAGGAGGACATTAAGTTATACCTGAGTAAGTCTGACAGCTGTAGTGTTATACACTATGTAGTTAAACCTTGTAGTGTGTATAAAAGCTATGTTTTATTACTCACCTTCCGCTTTATCTATCACAGCTACCGAGGATTTAGACGAGAGTCTGTGTGCTCTGGATACCTGGGTTTAAACAACTGTTTGTGATAAAAGCAGGATGATCTAGATTCTATTTAGTTGCAGGGAGTCATTTATGTACCTGTTATTTGACGAATGGAAGCTGAGTCAGGAATAAATATATTCAATATTTATTATAAAAGCTGACGAACATTTGTAAACAGATTAGCATTTGAGGTAGCAAGTTGGTTAGCATTCACTAAATGGTAGATGTTCTAAAATTGATCTTCTGAGTTTAGAACCTGAGTCTCACGGTGAAGACTAGGGAGTTAGCTTAAGGGTTTGGTTATCAGAGATAAAGTGGAGAGGTTACCTTGATGAGCAGCCTAGTGGTATAGGGTTAGCTTTATCAAGTACCCTGCTTTACCAGGTCATGGGTCGTTACTGCACCTCGCTCCTGGATCACGTCCGGCTGGTGGAGTTCGACGAGGAAGCGGAGACTCCCCCTCGGTCGATCTGGGAGCCCTGACAGGTATGGGGACCCGCCCGGGCGGCGGAGAGCGTCCGTGGATGCGATGTCAGTGGGGCCCATGGCTGGTCGGTTGATAGCTGGCTGTCTTACCCATTCTGGTTGGAATAGAGAGGCAGGTGGAAGTTTCCTGCTCTCAGGGGTAAGAAGCTTCTTCGACTGCTACGGGGCTGGACCCGTTACCGGAACAGTCGGCATCAATAACCCACTGTGTAGCGAGTGACAGCGGGCTTGTCGTCTCCTCCGAGGCTGGCGGAGAACTGGTTTCTTCCGTGCGGAGCAGACAGCTGAGAGCTGTCAGTGAACGTGGGCCAATCAGGAGACTCTAAACAAGACACGTGACTCAGGCTCTAAAGTCATACGTCACCTCCGTGTGAGGAGTGTGGAAGGTTTACTTATTTATCCTTAGCAAGGTGGAAATAAGTAATAATACTGATTTAACCTTTTAGCAAAGTAACAATAATACTGAAGCTGGATCAAACATTCACAATGCTGTAAGAGAAAGTGCATTAATCATTTAAGACATTTCTGTAACAGATTAAGGTGTCATTTTAGGAAGAGACACCAAGAGTCTTTATTATTATTTAAAGTCCAGTGGCTTCTTCCGATACGACCGTGACCTTGGAGGAATGTTGATTCAGGTTAAAACATAATAAAAGAGTCATTATAATCCGAGTTATTGGGAAGAAGATGGATTATTATTTTAGATGATCACGTAGGTCAGAGGTCAGAGTGTATATTGATCACGCTACACAGCTGGCTGGGTAAGATTGAGCTACCAAAACAGGCTGCTGCCTGTCATGACATCAACTGCAGACACCCTCAACATGGGGCTGACTTATGCACTTTATATGAGAAGGTTGTAGTCTCTTGTTTCAAGCAGGTCTCTGTGTAAAAATATGAGATTTTCTGCTAAACCAGGGTGGAACGACTATGTGGAGGAGCTTCATGCTGAGACTAGAGGAGCCTTTAAGGACTGGGTTGAGGCAGGTTGGCAAAAACATGGCCCTCTCTTTGATCGAAAGAAACAGACAAACGCTAATTTTAAGTATGCATTACTGTTATAAAAAGGAATGAAGACACACTGAGGTCTGATGCTCTTGCAAGAAAGTTACAGAAAAACTGTAAATGATTTCTGGAAGGAAGTCAAAAGGCTGAGAGCTTCTAGAACGCCACTGCCAGCAAACATTGATGGTATAAGTGGGTCCGAAAATATCACCCAGATGTGGCAGAGTCATTATAGTGAGCTTTTTAACTGTGTTAAGAGTGCGCCCCCCGTGGTGGATAATATAGATAACACTGAGGATGTGAGGGTCTCTCCTCAGGAGGTCTATGATGCAGTTATGGGCTTAAAGGACAATAAGGCATGTGGTGTGGATAATGTCTCTGCGGAGCACCTGAAGCATGCCGGTAGGAGACTCTATCCTCTGCTGGCTATTTGTTTTACAGGGTTTTTAATTCATGGGATTTGACCTGACTCCATTCTATCAGTGTTGTAGTTCCATTCTGAAAGATAAAGCTGGTAAAATAAGTAGTAAAGATAATTATCGGCCTATAACTCTGGCCAGTGTTTTATCTAAGGTAATGGAGAGAATCATTTAAATAGAATGGAACATTTTATTTTGACCACTGATAATCAGTTTGGTTTTAAAGCGAAACACGGCACAGACATGTGTATTTTTGTTTTAAAAGAGATTTTAGATTTTTACAACAGGCATAATTCCACTGTTTTTATGGGTTTTATTGATGCATCAAAGGCCTTTGATCGCGTGAACCACGAAAAGTTGTTTTATAAGTTACAGGAGTCAGGGGGGTTCCTAAGTCTTTAATTAGGATTTTGTCTTTTTGGTACACTCACCAGGCTATGAATGGGGTAATAGTGTGTCCTCTCCTTTTACGATCGGTAATGGTGTTAGACAGGGTAGTATTCTGTCTCCTCTTCTTTTTAATATTTATATGGACGATATGTCAAAACAGCTAAGTAACTGCAAAACAGGATTTGTAGTTGGAGGCACAATAATAAACCACTTAATGTATGCAGATGATCTGGTGATCTTCAGTCCGTACAGTGCTGGCTTTCAACAGCTATTGAGGGTCTGCTCTCAGTATGGTTCTAAGTTTGACGTTGCCTATAATGCCAAGAAGAGCACTCTTTTAATCGTGAGGAGTAAGGAGGACAGTAGACTAGTATTTCCAGACTTCTTTTTATCAGGTGTTGTTCTTAAAGAATGTACGGTTGTAAAATATCTGGGACACCACATATCTGCAGATCTGACGGATGATGTGGACATATACAGACAGTGCCGCCTACTGTATGCTCAGGCTAACACTCTGGTACGAAGGTTTGGGATGTGTTCTGTACCTGTAAAAACTGCTCTGTTTAAAGCGTACTGTACCCCTATGTACACTGCCCATCTATGGAGGCACTATAAGAAAAGCACCATGAGAAAACTTACGGTTGCATATAATGACGGGCTGAGGATGATGCTGAGAATGCCGAGATGGTGCAGTGCGAGCAAAATGTGTGCTGATGTGAGTGTGCCTACAAGTCAGGCAGTACGACGGAACCTCATGTACAGCTGTATGTGTAGACTACTGGTCTCCAAGAACAACATTGTCCTGTCTCTGACAAACCTCACACAGAGTTCTGTGATATTTTATTCCAGTTTGTGGAATTATTGGTGTTTTAACCTTTATGTGAGTTTGTAACAGTTTTTTATTCATTTTTATGTCTTTTACCTGTTTTACTCATTTGTTTTTATGTTTTTAGTATCAGCCCTTTTATTTTTTTACTATGGACCTCTTTGTGTCTTTAATAAAGTTATTGAATTGAATAGACCAGTGGTTCCCAAACTTTTTGGCTTCTGACCCACAAAATGACAGTGGCAGAGACTCGTGACCCCAACCATCACTAGCAAAGTAGCCAAACACTGCTAATAAACTAATTAAACAAGGATAAAATGACAACACAAACATCTACAACTATTATACCATGTTTATTTATCTGTTTGTAACAGTTTGTAAGGGCAAAATAGATGGTATTAGCAAGGATTTTATATTCACTTTTAGTTCTGAAGAACATCCCAGGACCCCCATTTGTTGTTTCAGCACCCACAGTGGGGTCACGACCCCAACCTTGGGAACCACTGATCTAGACGGGAAGAGATCAAAGCATGAAGAACCATTTCCTGTTCAGGTTTTGACACCAACTTTCTCAGTTTGGAAATATTATATATTATATAATATAATATGGTGAGCTGGTGGGCCTTGGTACCACCTAGCCATATGGGGCTGTTCCATTGGCACTGGGGGGGGGGAGTCCTGGGTTTGGAGGGGAGAAAAAAATTTGCCTGGGCGTCTATGTCTTGTGTAAGTTTGTAGTTTACTATGTGCGTGGTTTGGGGGGGTATAGTTACCCTGCTGGGGTGGGGGGCTCCGTGGCGCCGTGTGGGGCTGCTGCCGGGGACCTGGAAGGATAGGCCTGCGATCTCCCTGTCCTGGGTGGTTTTTGGGGAACAGGGGTGCCTATTGGGGCCAGCGGGGGAGCTGACTCCCTGGGAGGGCTTGTCCCCCCAGTCTTGCCTCCCCATCCCTGGATTTTTCCCTCCCTCTGCTCCGTCACGTCACCACTCACACAGGGCTTTGGGTCACGGGTACGTCACGGTGTGGAACACCATCTCTGCAGTCCTGTGGCCCAATTTTAATGCACAATTTAAACACTTCCACTCATGACATTCTCACAATACACATCTAGGGTCTTTTGGAGTGAATACACCCAGTGATATCTGAGGGGAGGGGGGTCTTGCCGGCCAACCTTTCCTCTGGTGTCATTACCCACCTCCACATTGCATGTAGACATTTAGAGTCCAGGGCGGGGATGGTGGGCCGCCCCCCACCTTTTTTAAAATGCATCTTACTACAACACGCATCAACACCACATTGGAGCAGGCGGGGGGAGACTTGGGGTCTTCACACACCCCTGTTTTCTGCTCGCTGCCTGGGGCCTGGAGTGGAGTGGGCCATCTGGTCGGGGTTTGTGGTGGGGGGCTACTCGGCTGCGCGTGGTGGTCTGCTTATCCCCACTCCGGTACGGAAGGGACCATCTTCTGGGTCAGGGGGCTGGTTTCACCTCTAGGGCACTGGTCCTCTGTCCTGGGAACATTGAGTATGCATGGGGAGTGAGAGTGGGTGTACAGCGTCTATTTTGTGTCTTGGTATGTTTGCAGGGATGTGTGTGTGTGTGCATGAGGGTGGGAATGTGCGATTGTGTCTGTTTGTGACTGTTTATCTGTCGGGTCTGGTCTCTCCCTCCCTTCTGAGACATGCTAGGCCCTCCTCTGATGAGATTGTCTTCCCTGGCTGCTCCTCAGCATTGGTTGGTGCCTATTTTCGCCGGCGTATTAGAGTGTCTCGGGGTCTGGGGCTGGGTGCTGAGGGTGTCTGCTTGCTCTCCCTCCTGTGGCTGCCTGGTGGGATCTGGGCCCCCTGGTGCCGTTGGGTCTCATCTGGGGCCGGTTTGCCCCTGGGTCTTGGGTCTCTGGTTCTGGCTGGATCTGCCCTAGATGGCCGGCTGCGGGTGGTGCCTGTGAGCCTCTCACTATGGCCCCCAGGGGCTCTAGCGCGGTGACTGCCAGGTGACCCACGTGGGATAAGCCTCTGTGCTTCTCTGGGGGGAGGTTGTTACTGCCCTGGAGGTGGTCTCTCTGGGGTGTCCGTGGGGCCTGGACCTCCTCTGCATCCTCCATGGGGCTTGGGGACGGGTCTGTGGCTCCTCAAACTTATTATTGAATGTTTCTATAGAGAAACCTTACATACACATGCGCACTTATACACACACAGTTGCTCACTAGGTGTTCACATAAAGACAGACTCAGGTGTTTAGGGTTAGGGTTTTAGTCAGTAAAAGAACAAAAATAAACAATCAACAAATACAATAAAAACACAATAAAACATCAATAAATGCAGTTTAAAAACCCTAAAAACATGAGAGCGCATCAGAGAGCGCACTAGCACATAGGGCGCAAGCAGGTCAGATAGGTAGGATGGTGCAAGACCATTCAGGGCTAACGCACCGGTAACCAGTGGAGCTGGGCCAGCACGGGGGTGATGTGGGTACGTCTGTTTGTGTTTGTTAAAAACCTTGCAGCAGCATTTTGCACCATCTGTAGCTGGTTTACGGCTGAAGCGGGGGAACCAATGAGGAGCAAATTTGCGTAATCCAGGCGAGATGTGATAAAAGCGTGAATCACAAAACAATTCAAATAAATCTTTAAAGACTAAAATTAAAGCACCATCTTGCTACTGATTAGTAGATAGAGACTTCTGAAAGCAGTTTACATTGTGTCTGTTCATTTTACAGCTCTATTTGCCTATTTTCTTGTGGTTTTAGGTACACAGTGTTTGAAAATCACACCTTGGAAGTGACAAATGTCCAATTGGAAGACACAGCAAATTTCTCTTGTGAAGTTCACATTAAAGATCTGGGTGATGTTAGTGCCACTGGATCCATCACTGTAGTTGGTAAGGCCCTGTGTGTCCTGCACTGTGTTGTCTTTGTTGAGTATTTACTATTTGCTGTTGGGCTTCTAGGTCCACCAGACCCTCCAAGGAATCTGTCTCTGTCTGATGTTAAGGGCCACATTGTGACTCTCAGCTGGATCCCAGGACCCTCACACAACAGCCCCATCACAGGTATCCAACAGGCACAAGAACAATACACAAATGTACATGCTTTGATGGAAGGTATGGTAGTCTGAAATGTTATCCTGCTGAATGTTGATACCTTTTTTATGAAAGAAGTCTGTGACTTGTTGCACCAGTGTTTGTTGCTCAGCACACCACACCACATCCTCTGTTCTGGTGAATTGTTCCTTTACAAAACTTTACCTAACTATCATTCAACATCACAGAAAAAAAAAGAGTCTGAGGGACTCAAACTTATTTGCTCCAATAGAAGCTCTAAGGTCATAGATGAAATAGCTTCAGATTAATTTATGACAACAGAGACTCTCTGGTCCAGCTAATCACACATCTGAAAAAGCCAGTTGAGCACTTGATCTTCAATCAGTCTAAAAACTCATGTCACCCCAGTTATGTGCAGCCCTGATCAAAAACACAGCCGGTATGTTCTTTTATGGTATGGAAACATAGCTGAAAGATAGACCACCTGACATCTTGTGGAGAACCTTAGTTATGACTATTTCTATTTGATTTCCATTTCATTTTGATTTTACTGAGACAGCTGTGTCCTCACTGAAAAAAATCAAAGTTTTTTTAGGCAGGAATGTTGTGTCCGAGCTACAATTTTCAATGTTGTAAATCATCAAGTTCTCCTATCTAGGTTAATATTTTTAAACTTTGTAAATACTAACCCTAGTATGCCCATAGGGCCATTAGCACCTGCATGGCCTGACTCAAGTAAGCCAGAGCAATTGTTCCCAAGGTTCAGTGGGAGGTCCGTCTTAATTAGGTTGCACCCAGGACACAAAGACCTGGTCCCTCCTACAGAAAGACCTAGTCCCATCCATGCAAGCGTGCTGGGCATGAACCAGACAGAGCCTGTTCAGCCGCCTATCCTCGAGGAAGGAGAAGGAAGTGCAGAACAAAGCTGTATTCATGATGGGAGAAAAAAACTCTTTTGACACAATGGCAGGGTTGAGTTCCAACTAGGTTTAGAGGCTATAATAATCAGGATGTGGTGATGCTCCCTCACCCTGGACAGAGTGGGGGGAATCAAGGCCAGAGGGGAAAAAATGTATGAGAGGCCTCACAGCCAGATGTGTGCTAGTGCATCTACCCCAATGGTGCATCCACGTCCCGCATCACAGAAACTCAACCAACGCAGCTCCACATCCGTTCTACAATGGCTGAGTACAGAGCCCAAACACACAGTACAATGGTGCACCATGGGACAGGAGAGCTTAACTAAGCTACTCCAATCCATAGCTCATACAGGAGCTGCAGCAGTCACACATGTGATTAATACTTCACTAACATCCGGTACACCCCCCCCCCCCTCACTCAGGCATGCTCAGGTTACACCGCTGCTCAAAAACCTTTCCTTCCTCCAAATCATGTGGAGAACTACGACCTGTCTCTCTCCTCCCTTTTCTGTCTAAAATCATTGAAAGGACCTTCAGGCAGGTCACAGAATACCTCTCACTAACCCACCTCCTAGACCCAGACCAGTCTGGGTTCAATCCACTGAAACAGCTCTGTTAGCAGTGACAGAAGCCTTAAAGGAAGCAGAGCGACTGACAGTCCTCAGGACTGATCCTGTTACCATGGCAACCTTTAGTCCATACTGTCTAGTCTGGACATGACAGGGAGAGACACTCCTGCTTTGAATCCTACCTCACGGGTCGGTCGTTCAATGGATCCTGGCTCGGTCACTCCTCTGCCATGAACCACCTCGCTACAGGGGTTCCCCAAGGCTCCGTACTGGGACCTCTTCTCTTTGTGGTTTACACCACCTCACTGGGTCAGATCATCTGATCACATGACTTCTCCTACCACTGCTATGCTGACGACACCCAGCTCTACCTGTCAGTCTCACCTGATGACCTCACAGTCTCAGAGTGAATCTCAGACTGTCTCTCTGATGGAGATGGATGAAAGTCCATCACCTCCAACCCAACCTCTAAAACTGAACTGCTTGTCCTCCCAGTCAAACCAACCATCCAACAAGACCTCCGTCCAGACTGACTCCCTGTCTCTGGTCCATCAGAGACAGCTGAGATCTGATGACCAGCTGACCTTTAAAGATCAGGTTGATTCTGTTGCTTCACTTTGGTCAACATAAAAAAAATCAGACCATACCTGACCCAGTCCACCACCAGCTCCTGGTTCAGTCTATGGTCCTCTCCCTCCTTGACCACTGTAATGTCCTTCTAACTGGTCTCCAGCCTGGACTGGTAAACCTCTACAGATGGTTCAGATTGGTCTTCAGTCAGCCTAAAGAAGCACATGTCCCCCCTCTGGTCATGGAGCTCCACTGGCTACCTTTAGCTGCTGCATCAATCCAAGTCTCTACCACTAGCATACAGGGTCCTGAAGGAACGGCTCCACCTACTGGAATCCTCTGGCTAAGGCTGACGTCACGGCTCGGTCACTGCGGTCATCAGAGGATCATCAGCTAGCAGAGCTACACCACGCTGGGACAGTCCAGACTCTTCTCATGTGGAGGAATGACCTACCAAGCTACCAGAACAGGGGCGTCCCTGTCCGTCTTCAAGAACCTCCTGAAGACCCAGCTCTTCAGAGAACGTCTTCTAGACTAGCTCCTACCTTCACTGCTCCTCTGGACTCTCTAATGCTCTTCACTCTATCCTGTCTTCTTCTCCCTCACCTCAGAGACCAGAGTCAGACCATCTAGTAGTTAGTTTAGGTTAATGTCAGGGTTAGTGGTTAGTTTAGGTTAATGTCAGGGTTAGTGGTTAGTTTAGGTTAATGTCAGGGTTAGTAGTTAGTTTAGGTTAATGTCAGGGTTAGTGGTTAGTTTAGGTTAATGTCAGGGTTAGT